>VXBA01005600.1:2298838-2364074 GCA_013399895.1 Serilophus lunatus | reverse complement strand
AAGGAAGGAAGGAAGGAAGGAAGGAAGGAAGGAAGGAAGGAAGGAAAAGGTGATAGTTAAAAAGACAAGCATTTGTAAATTGTGGCATAAAGTCCTCCTCCAGCAGCCAGTGTGAGTTGCTTACGGGGCACTGCAGGATAGGAAGGCTGGGGAATGGATTTCCCCACCTTGTGCATACCGTTCTGGTTCTAGTGGGTGGAGTAGCTTGTGTGTGGCCCTTGGACAGACTGTTCCTGGGGCCTGATGAGGGGAAAGAGTGGAGGAACTGGAGCAGGGGAGGATTTTCCGGTCAGCCTGTTCTGGAATGAACCAGCAGAGGAGGAACCTCTGAGAGAACTCATTCTGATGGAGGGAGGACTGCTTTAGGGATTCAGATCTGCGAATATGGAATTTGCAAGAAAGAGTAGGATTTGAAGGGCTGATGTTAAAGCAGGGGGAAAGTTACAGATTGTTTTTAAAATTTCAGTTAGGCATTGAACATCAGACAGCGCTGCGGAAACAGCAAAGCGGGACCTGACGGTTCTGAGAGCGACTTTGTTCTATGATCATTTATTTGTACTGTTCTCCCACTGCTCTTTTCAAAGTAGTTACTGTAGTGGTGCTGCAACAGTGCAATAACCCTGAAAACCAAAATCCACTCTATTCTAAAGTAGGTTATTCTACAGTTGCTTTTTATATGAAACTAAAGTTACATATCAAAGAGTGCCAAAAGGAGGGAGGTTCCACAGAGTCGTATCTTTATAAAGAAAAAGAAACATTTTTTGGCAAATCTTTGTAGTTAGATTTCAAAGCATTTATCCAGTAGTGATTTGAGGGTAAAGAGCACAACTGTCATACATAAGAAAAGAAAGAAACTAGCTAGTTTCCTGAGCATACTGTCTTCAATGAATCCTTATACTATGATTTAGTCTTTTGTTCCAGTTTAAATGAACACCTTAACATCATAAAAAACCTACATCCTCACTTTCTACTTCTGTAGTTTACTGTGTTCAAGTACACTTTGAAACATTTCTAATGTAACCCACAGAGAGAACAGTGTTTTCAAACATTGGTGTTTCTAATATTTACCTGCTTAAGGTGTTCACTGAGAGCAATTCTCAAGTTGCTGTTTCTTCTGTTTAACATTTCACAAGTCATTAGTGTATAAAAGATGGCAGTACACATCAGTGGCATGCAGAAATAGAAACCAAACAGCCACCAATCCTTTGCATCTTTATAAAACTGTAGATAGGTAAAGAAAAGAGAAGACATCATGATTCAATGCACAGGAAAGCATGACAGTTCATACACTTGTATCTGTCTGTTTTCTTATTGTTGACCTGTTTTAGACCAACATCAATATGGGGATGGTGGCAGTGTACACATTTACCTTACAGATAACCTGCCTGTACCTTTGTTGAGATCTGTCTTGGGTTGGAATTAATTTTTTTTTGTTGTTTGTGCTTTCTGAACATTTACACTCCTTCATGAGAACTGGAATCCAGTTTCATGGAAAAGACATGCCAAAATGTGGACAGTGTCAGTTTGTGATAACAAATCTTACTGAAAGCCTGTCTCAGGAAATGCCATTTACCTCTACGGCTTCTGTGCTGATTCCAAAAAAGGAAAATTCAAAATGTCTCGTAAGTTTAATCACCTTCTGTTATCAGTGAAAAGGTTGGCAGTTGGTTTGCTTATGTACTGGGCAGATAGGAGCCACTTCATAAGTATTAGTCTGATACATGCAAAGCTTAGGACTTCTGGTTGTACAGCTGCTTTTAACCCTTTGCCTGCCGTTCCTACTATTTGCCTTTTATGACAGGACACTGAGGTATTTGATAAAATAGCATGATTTTGCTGTGAAATTTTAAGTATTAGCTGTGATGTCCAACAGTGCTGTAACTGAATACATTTATGTGTTATGGGAAATAGTGCATTTGACCAAACATTTAAAATTACTCTTTTTTTGTAGATGATTGTGTTTTCAGACTTCAGAAAATACTGTATCTTAGTTCTTAACTTTTATGCTCGGCCAGAAGTGCACTAAAATCTGACATTTTAAATACTTCTTGTCTCCAAGTTATTAGTGTCAAAGGGATGTGTCATACCCTTTCCCCTGTCTTGTTTATTCCTAGCGGATATGCTCTCGTAACGTCAGTTCCCACACCAAATGTCAAAATGCTTATGTCTGAGGATTTTACGAATCCTGTTTGAAAAAGTCAGACTTTTGACTTTTTTGTTTGCAGTTAAAACCAAACAGATCTAAACTAAGCTTTGAAATATGAAAAAAAAATTATTCATACACTAGTATTTAATAATGTTAATTTTAAAAGCCACTTTAGTTGAACTAGAAAGTTAATTTACTAAGAAAAAGAGAAGGCTTTTGATTTTTCTCTCTCTGCCCCAACACAGCTGCATACAGAACTTGCTACTTTAAACTATGCTGCTGGTATCTAGCCCACAATCCCACCTCACTTTGGGACACTGCCCTGTGGTGATTGACTTGTTTCCTCCTCCTCATTAGCCTCCTCCCTTAGGAGGGGCTACAGCCTGCCGCATAGTTGCACTTTCCTTGGGGGCAGAACTTCCCCCACTGGGAACAGGGCTTCCGCCAGCAGAAAATCAGAAAACAAAATGCCTCGTACTTGAAGAGCTTGTACTGAGGGCAAATGTAATTACTATTCCTTCTGCAGAGAAAAAGATTACAAATACATGGAGACAATTATATTTTTCCATGGCAAATTCCTCCAAGTCAGACTATAATCATATTGACTGAGCAGCACAAAATGCGTGCTGCATGAATCCATGCCATGTTTACAAGGAAAACTTCCTGTCCCATCGGTCTGCCAGGTTCCATGAGCATTGCCTGTCAATCAGGAAAACACACATTGAGGTCTGTGTCACAACCCTGACCAAACACACCAATTCCGAATGAGGATCTGGCTTCATGAAGTTACAAAACCTACTCAAAAATGTCTGTAAATGATTAATTGTGGAATCTGAGTTTCACAAAGCTTACATCAAAGCACAAAAATGGGTTGATTTAAGAGAAGTAGACATTCTTTTGTTTGTCTTGAGAGCCCACATGGAACTGGTTTTCTACAGGAAATGTGCATTTTAAACAAGTTTCCTAGTGCACTCAGCCTCTTGGGAATCATGGCCTAGCATGAATATTTAAGCCTTTCAAGGATAGTTTTAAACAGGAATAAATGTCCTATTAAAACCAGAAGTTAATAATAAATCCTTCCCAAAGTTTTGTAGTTGTTTATTGTGGTGTTTGTTGTAGTAAATACTATAGTTAAGGTTAAAATGGTATATCTGTTTTAATTTCATGCTTATACTCACTTGCAACACTTTGAAACTCAAAGCTCTCCATTTTGACTGACACATCCAACATTTAATCTCAGCTTGGACAAAATTGCTGCTTTGTTTCCTTGAAAACCAAACTGGTGTGGGGAGATTTGGCACTTTTGAATTATACTGAGCAAGTAAGAGATACTCTTACTGATAAAAGAGACCACACTGTTCCACTTACCACATCAAGACCAGAACAGTAAGCATTAAAGTTAGCATGCCTGTGGAAGACTTGAACTATAGTATTTTTGAGAAGAGGGAAGAGAACCCTACTCTTTTCCTTAGGTAGAGTGGAAGTGAAGATTAAAACATTTAATCCAGGCACATTTGTGGAGAAAAACAGCCATTACAATAGTGAAATTTGCTGCAGTGTGCATCTCATAAATGACAGTCTTATAACTACAGTATCTACAGTCGTAATCTGTGGAGTTCAGAAACAAAGATGTCCTGGGCAATTCCACTCCATCTTCACCTCCATTAATTATTGCCAATAGGGAACTCCTTTTGTGTTCTCTTGCAATCGTCTCTTCCTCTTTCTGTCATGCCTGCAGTAACCCTATCAAAATTGGGGATGTTCCTCTGAAAAAGACTCTTCCACACTTTTTGCTTTCTAAAATTCCTATTTTGCTCTATCCCTCCCAATTCTAGCCCAAGCCAAATTCTGATCCAATAAATGGAGAAGAACTAGACATTGTAAAAAGAGAATCTTGCACTCTTGCATGAAAAATTCTAGTTCAGAAAAAAATAAGTTTCTCTCAAGACTTAAGACCTAGCACAATTTGTCTTCTCTGCGATGAATCAGAATATTAATCTTCTTCTTTCATTACTGGGTGAATGGTGCTTGGCCGTTCTGCGGGTTCACAAAGTTAAAAATGAAGATATTTTCTCAGTAAAAGGTGGAAAATCACTGTACTCCTATGCAGTAACCTATTCATTCTCTAGTGACTTCTCACCTGACTTGCTTTGAACATGCTAATTTGGGTATTGGCAACTATTCAGTTGCAGGAGCTGGAGGATGAGGGCTATGAAACGTGCCAAAGCAGCCTAGTGTGTCTCAGGTCTGGTGTGGTTCTCTCAGCTTTGTAGTTATGATTCCTTGTAAATGAAAGGATTACATTTTATTGGACTTTGTTAGTTCATACAGCATGGCCCCACCCTTTTCTTTATTTGCCAGAGGAGCTGGCTACTGCATGGAAAATGATGACTAATCATGGTAAAACATGTGTTTTGACAGTTACGAGCTCCAAGGTGTTGTACCTGGAAACTCAAAACCTTCCAAGGCTCTGGCTACGCTGATACATCTCTTGATTGAACTTTTAAGCAGCCCTGAAGTGCAAATGTCTGGATTAAGAATCCTCAGTAGTGAAGAAATGAAAATGTTGTGAGATTCCATTTAGTCTCTCTGGCTGGAAGTAGAGACATCACTGTAAACATAAGATCTTTGCAACAGAACACATTAGAACACATTTTGCACTTTAATGCGTGGAAAAAAAAATCTATTATAATCCAGTGTTTAATTGTTTAATCTATATTCTATGGATTTAAAAAAGAGAAGAAAGGATGTTACTTACCAACATGAAATTATTTGTAGGTTTGAGCATGCAGGTAACATAACTTTCATCCTTGTATCTGAAAGGTACCACGGCAAAACCAATCGCTTCTGGGATGGCCAGTATGAAGGACAGAAGCCAAATGGAGAAAATTTCAATAGCAGTGATCATGGGGATCCCAATTCCCTGAACACGGCTCCAGGAGGCAACTGCTCTGTACCTGAAAGAGACAGGCATTACTTTCCAGCCCTCAGCGCCTTTCTTAAAAGATCATGGTTCAGTGTTATATAGCAAGTAAAATGTGATATCTGAGAGTCGTGTTGCTTGTTTTTCTGCCTATTCCAGGGCCTCTGCCAGCTGCCAAGACACCTAGGACACAACAGGCACATCAAGGGGTGGGAAGCAGAGAGCTGACTGTTACTGTTCTCCTTGGAGGCAGGACTGCATGGAATTCTGCTATGTGGGCTCCACTAATGATTTCTAATTAGAGGAGACAAGGCTTGTGAGGACAGACTATATCTTTCGCTAGATCAACTGCCATAACAGAAGAAAAAAGGCTCCCAGGCATACAAGCCACTCTAATAGATACAAAACAGGTATCTCCTTCAGCTACCTCAGCTGTAGCAGCAGTGTTATAGGAAGTGAAGCTGTCATCTTCCAGGCAACAACATACTGTGAAAACACTCTCAAGGAAATGAGAATGCATTTGTTCTGTTTACACTATGTAATGAACTGAGAGAATTTTTCTCCTCTACTTGCCTTGTCAGTTTTGAAGAAACTTGTAGAAATTTATTAGCTTAGAAACCTCAATCTCTCTGTCAACTCTGGTCCAAGAGTTTGAAAATTACTCAGAGAACACTGCTAGATGTATTATACAGCATACAAATCAGTCCATGAATTATTTTTTCAGTAGCAGATTTAACTGTTGTCTAGTGCTAACTGCAGTAAACAAGTTACTTAGCATTTCCAACAATTTAGCAAAGACAGTGCTATCTAAAACATATGGAAAGAACCGATATTATTTCTGATCTTGTAATAATCTGATATAATCTGATATTCATGCTGGAGAGCTTTCTGTCATTAGTGATGTAGCAGATTCTAAACTGCTTATTTTACTTTCCTAAAGTAATAGCATCTTCTCATTTGGAATTACAGTGCTACATGGATATTTCATGGCATCTACTGATGAAATAGTCTTTAGCTGAGGAGAAGAAAAGTCAAGAAAGGTTGTTCAGCTGCTTGAAAACATGTCAGAATAAGAAGTCACTGAAGGAGATTATAAAATGTGTGGACCTGTGTCATTTTGCCATCTTGCCTATGGTGAGTATTATTTTTTTCCTCAGACATACCCTCATTTTCTGCCCCTTTGAGTCCCTGGCAGATACTTCTGGATAGGTGCAGATGCCACTTTTATTCTTGACAACATTCCAAGGTGTGAACCAAGGTTAAACTTTTCGGAGAAAGGCAAGTGGGGTGGTGATTTTATCTGATGACGGTAAAAAGTAATTTTGGAGTACAAAAGGGCACCAACAGGCACATGGAAGGTGAAAGGTATGAGGAAAGGGGTTCCCTTCAACAGACCAGGAAGATACAACTTGTACGTATGTGTGCTCTGAATTGCGAAGCTGGGAAAGCTTTGGCAAGAGAAGGAAAAAGCAGTGGAAATTAAATCAGAAGGCTTTAGGTTGGAGGGTTAGGTTTTGGAGGGGTTCGAGTGGAATGGTAGAGAGGTGATTGGACAGAATTTTGGTATGGACTTGAAGGCTTGGAGATAATAAAGGTTTAATTAGTTAGTTATTAAAAGGCTTCCTCACTTCTCGTTTAACCAATATACTAATATGAGATTCACACACATGCTGTTTCTTCTGATCTCTTGTATCACGCCTCCTTTTTGGTTTGGAAGTGTGCTTGTTAGCTGAGTGGAAGACTTGTGAGTTAAATCCCCTGTAGCCTCAGTGTTAGAAGAAGGAAGATGCATGAATGAAAGTCCAGACTGTGAGCCCCTCACAAAAACTTTGGAGAGCATTGTTACAGAACACCACTGGAAGGTGTCAGAGCCTGCTGTGTCATCATTCTTGTAGCAAACAGAATAGAAACCTTTGCTTTGGTATCTGTAGCAATATCATGCCCAGCATGGTCATGGAGTGTCTCTCACTGCATCATTTTGACAGAAATGTTTGTATAAATACTTCGAACATGCTAAAGCAAAATACAATTTGGACATGCAGGTAAAGATAAAAAAACATCTTCTAAAGGTATCCTTGTCTTCAAGGAATATAAAAAAGGAGGAAGGCAATGGTTCAGTTCTGGGTAGAATGTCCCTGAGATTAGAATTCTGAGACCATTGAAACAAATTAAAACTATAAAAACATTAAAACTATACTGTGAGAACTAGGAAGGTAATATCCAGCATCATATCTTCTCACAAATATTCATATTAAAATGCAAATTTAATTTTAAAAAATTTGTCATCCTATCATATTTCAATTTGTGAAATATCAAATTTTGGTTTTAATGACTACATGGAATGTTCACAGAAACATAATCTTTCACATGAATACCCAAATATTTGTAAACTTTAGATATTTAACAGTCTGTTTGAAGTGTACTTTCTCTGGACTGGTAATACAATTGATCCCATAGCTGCACAGGGTATCCCATCCTTGACTGGCTGATGCCCCTAGCAAATAGAGGTCTGTACAATGTATATGTTTTCCCAGTAGCAAATGTAGAGTTTATATTGTGTCACCTATACAACAACGTAAGTGACAACAAATGAGTTGCAAATTGTGAATCCAGTTATGTCTTTCTTGCATTTTTGTACCTGTTCTTCTTGAGTTACATCTCTTTTGCACATGAGAAGATCAGTATGCACAGCAGTAAGGATTTGGGTCCTGTATGTATTTTATTAGAATTTTTTTTTTTCGGTTCACAATTCAAAGAACTGTCAGATAAGGAATTATTAGCTGAATAATTTTATGAATGGGTTCAGGTAAAGCATAAGAAGCTCAATAATTAAATCATAATTTGATGAATGCATAGTAACCTGCAATTACTTGGTCTCTTTACTCACTGCTGTATGAGTGATTTGAAAAATACTAGTAGTATAATTTTTCAAGTGGGTGTTCTGTGAGTTATATAGGATCATTGTCTAGCCACAAACCTGCCATAATTAGGAGTGAGAAAATACTGCAGGGTTTATTTCCCTCATACTTAGAAAATATAGGATGTCTGCCAGGGAACTGACATAAAATACATGTATAATGCATAACATTTAATTCCTCAATCTAAAGTCTGTGTGTCTTTTTTTTTTTATTTTTTTTTATTTTTTTCCTGTTTATTTCCCTCTTGCTCCAACCTTGTCTAAAATACTCACTTTTTTCCCAGGCCCCTTCCTTTTTTTCTCTTTATCGTTGCGGCTCCTCTTCTCTCTCCCCATTTCATTTTTGGCTGCTCACACATGTGCTGCCAACTTTAGTATATTGTGTCCATCAGCGGCTCTGTCTCTTCCTTTTTTTCATCTCCCTCTTCCCCTATTTTTACCTATTTAATCCAACTTGGTTTTCATGAATTCTGCAGTCCCTCCTGCTAGTTATATGTGCACATGACAAAGGATCATTGCATCATAAATACATATATACAATTAAATATTTTGCACTCCTACCTAGTTATAACTTGCTTAAAGTATTTCTTTCAGAAAGACATCTTGTCTGGATCTGAGAACATCAGCAGATGCTTTTGTTTACCTGTTCCTTTTAACTGCATTAGAAAATTAGGTGTTCAGATGGTCCACTAGTGTAACATGCTTCTGTTCTACAAGTATGGTCAGCCCTTTATAGGAATGAAAAGCCATGTAGGAAAGATAAGAGACTGGCTCAAGAATGTAAGAAGCAGCCACTGTCAAGATTAGCATCAGAACAGTTCTTAAAGGGCACAACTGTTGCTGGTACTGAACAGTTCCACTTCATTGTTAGAGATCACAGCTGTTAATTTTAAAGATAGCCAGCAGTGTATTGATTGCAAAGCTCTTAACACAATAAAGCTCTTAGAGTTTTTAGTGGTAAAATCTTCACATTTCTCATCTGCTTCCTGGAAATTGTGCTACACTGAGTAGACAAGAAGAGGGTGTACACATATTAAATGACAGCCATATCTTCACTCTTAAACTCATTTCTTCATCAAAATCATTTTGCCCAAGATGTAAGTAAGAGTAAAAGCTCAGGAAGGGAAATATCCTTCCTCTTAGTCACAGGCAGGCACTGTGGAGAAATAGAGTCACACTATCACCATCATCATCGTGACCCAGAGTTTAAAAATGCCTGAGAGGCAACTGAAGTAAATGTGAGCTTCCTCTGAAGGGTGAATGGCTGGTTTTCTGTCAGCCTCTTAAAACCCTCTCCACATGTGAGTGGACATTGTTCCCCTCGGGCATGCACAGTTAAACCTTTATACACTGTCAGGCCAAGTCACTTTGTGTGAAGGGCAGCAGTAATGAGTGGAGTTTCACAATAGGATGTAGTTAGCACAGAGAAATGCCCTTGGAGGAGAAAAAATACTCTAAATTAAGGGTGTAATCTACAAGAGAGACAGAGTCAATAATTATCGAAGCTATGGAGCAGTGAATTCGTTATCCCAATTGACTCCATCTTTTTCTGTCATAGAATGCAATTCCATATATACACACCCCAAATTATTATAAATCAGATGGTTTCCAGGAGCTTTTTAAAGCAAAAATTAACTTGCCTGTAGAGCAGATACAGTCCAGCTGTGGCAACTCATTTTCCATTCTAAAAAGCTACCATTTGCTAATGTGGAATTTTGTACTAAAGTGACTGTGCCACCTCCAGTGCCCAACCTGACTTGTTGAAGGAGCTTTCAGATTTCAGGTTAATTTAACCTAGATTCAATTCACGTTAGCCACTATCGGAATCTGGCTGATTCATCTGTTTTCTAACACACAACTTCTGCAACCATTTACTGGAGTAGCACCAGATGATAAAGAATATGTCCTTGGCAAAGCGTATAAGCTGGGGGAGGAAATTAAATATTCTGAGTCTGATCCCATACAAGACTTTATACTCAAATGGAAACAATATTTGCTTGTTGTGAGGATTAGCAAATCAGTCCTTGTAAAAATAAATATATCTGCATGTGCAAAGAGATAGCTTCAGTTGAGTTGCTTTCAATTTATGAAAATATATGTAACAGTGAAACTTCACTCAGTGAAACTGCAGTTGTCAGAATTTATCTAACAAACTGTCTGTTTCCTGTGCTTCATCTATGATTTATTCCTTAGAGCAGTCCATAAGATTTTATTTATTTTATCTGCTGGGCAGATATTGTTTGAGAAATAGAATTCTTTTTATAGTTCTCATACTCAAAAATGGAAATAGGGTAGTTGTCCGTGTTACATTTTTTTGTTTCTAGTATCTTTAACCTTTGTATCACTGTACTAATACACATAGTGTATTCTATATAACGGTGTTTTCTATATTAGAGTTACTAATATTTTGAAGTCGAATATGATCAAGTAAACTCAAGACCAATAAAAATAATGTTTACAGAAGTCAAGGGTTCATCTGCTATTGCATTATATGAATGATGAAAAATTAATTTTCAAAGTATCAAGGCAAGTTTCCAACGTGTTTTTCAGTACAACTCAATTAGTTATAAGAGTTATCAAAATAAACCCTGTAGTTGTGGTTCATAGGCTGTGAATTGAAAAAATAATTTTTAAGACTAAAGATTATGATGCCATTTAAATACAAACAAACATGAGGTCATATCAAAGAAATAGATCTGAACACTAAGTCAAATCCCAATAAATTTTTGTCTGGTAAAGGAAGTTGAAATAATGCTTTTCTAGAGCTTTTAAATACCTTTAAAAAACATGTAAAGTTCATTAGACCAACGACTTAATATTATACTTTGAGCTACAGATATCAAAAACCAGAATCTGAGTTGCATCTTTTCTGTAATCTGCCTGCTGAGGAGACCATATTGAGTGCTCCAAGTTTTAGGGAAAGTACATAGACAAGAACAGTGTCAAAAGAGTCCAATATACTGTACCTGTCCACACTAAGGGCACAGAGGTTAAGGACTGTGATTCCCACTGATGCCTTCTGGATAAAGGGAAGAAATTTGCAAAGAAACTGTCCAAAATCCGTATCTCCAAAAGGCCACTTCTGAGCAAGGAGCTAAGGAGAAGATACAAAATAATCAGAATATTTAAACAGTAACCTAGCCAGTACATCACAATTGCAGTTATTTCTTGTCTTAGACACAGCCATTGTAACCCTGAATTCTCCATACCTTATGCCTATCCCTAGTACCAAGTGAATCTGGGAAGTAATTGCTAATATAGAAGCACAGAGGGTGAAAGTTTATAGTTAAATGTTGACCTTGTTATAATAATAACTTGCATTGTTAAAAGGGTTTTTTTGATTATTGTGCCTCAGCCACCAGTACTGAAGGATGAAAATCTAACTCAACCCTGGGATAAATGGTTACAATTAACATGTCCCAGAACCAAGCAGTCAAAACATAACTCAGAGTTATAACCAAATACCTCAGAGCCAAATTTTGATGCTGCATGCAAGCAGATTCTTTTCATTGCAAATGTACCACTGTGTAACTCATGACAATATTCACTGCCAGATTCTTAAGTGTGTGAAGAAAATATTGTGCATACATAATTTGTTCCATATCATGTTTTAAAGGACTAGTGTCATGCCTAGATGTGGGCTGTACTTCAGGGAACAGAAAGGCATCCATTGGAAGGATGTGAGTGAGTGGCTGGGGTTTAGATGTGTATTTCCAAGGAGTCATTTACATAACAAATATGAGTACAGGGATTCCTGTGCATAGTTTTGAAGAATTAGTATATATATAGTAATATTTCTGGCTATAACTGTTAAAGCTTTGAACATAGCTTTGAACAAAGCTTGGGTAGCAAGTGTACATACAAAATACAGAATTCCAAATTATTTAGGATAGTCAAATCTACAACTGGCTGCAGAGTCAGAGAAGATTTTCCTTTACTGGTGCCAACATTAGAATGGCAGATTAAATTCAATGTAAGTAAGTGTAATAAATTACAAATTATCGAGTCCATGCAAAGTACTGAGCCCTAATTTAATTATTTCCACTTGTGTAAGGGATGTTTCAGCCACTATCAACAGTTCTTTAGAAAAACCTTCTCACTCTTAGACTACTGGTTTTATCATCTTCTTTTCTAAGTCTCTGCTACTGAGTCTTTCTCGGGGTAGGGTTCTGGATAAGAGCTCAGGTGAATTCTTTGTGCAACACAGCTCAGCACTTCTCATGCTTTTACCAACTTCTGTTAAAATGGTTGTGGAAAAAAAAGCATTAGATTCGAAATGAAAATATCAAATGTTTGAGCCAGATATGTAACTTTGACAACATCAAAGTTGGATACATAACTTTTCATGAACATCCTAGTAGATTTACACCAAGCCTTACTGAAGGAGGTCCAGAACACAGAATAGAGAATATTTTGATAGTACGCTCTAAATTTGAAGATGTTTTTATTTGCTTCAGAGGAAGATGATAAATGATATGCTATGGAGTAACAATTCTAAGCCAAACCCAAGCTTCTTCATAGCTTTTAAAACCTAATTTTGCTGAATTGTTGAAGACTGTTGGATCCAGGCCAGAGACTGTTTATGGAACTAAAATTGATTTAAGCTTCATAACGGTTTTATTTTCAAGGGAATAAGATGGAGATAAATGGACGGCAGAAAAGCATTCCAATAAATAGAGTTTGTGTGATGTGTCACAATCTTGTTGTCCCTGGGCAAGAGTGCAAAATGGAAAGAACAAGGAACCATGTAAGCATCAGAACATACTTTCATCTGCACAAATGTGCAAGGACTGACATCATCAGACCCTGCATGTAAAAATCCATTGTGTTCTCTCAACAGTAAACACAACCTGTGAATCATATTTTTAACATTTTTACAGTTGAAACCAAACAAAGATTGTACTACTTGGAATACAATTAAATCAAAATTGCTGTTTCCAGAGATTAATGTTTTGTAGACTTGTTCTGCTAGGCCCTCTTCATACTTTGGCAGATTTCTTTGCTTACAGGTAGTTCATGTTTTGAGAGTAAGCTTTGCAACCACAAGGTCTAGAATATTTTTTTCAGTAGAAACTTGGGCTCTGGAACACACTCATGTACCAGAAGTGGATGCATTCTGTCTGCAGAATTAGAAAAACAAATTTTGGTTGTAGCTCAGGATTGCAGAATTCAAAATAAATATTTCTATTTAAATTAGTGTTAAATTCAAACCTATGAACAATCACCACCTTTAGCAATATAAACGTTAACTATGAGAAGTTCAGATTCACATCTGTCTTTGTCTCAGTTAAGGTAAGAATTACCTTTCTGGTTTTTCATAGCACTAGGTTTTCTGAGCACTTTGCTGTAGAGTACAGGATGTTTATCACAGAATGCCAGATTTGCAGGAATTCCTCTTCTCCTCAAAGTCCTGCTCTGGCTTTTTCACATCCCCTTGACTTCATAGCCATTCATCACAATGCTGAATTACTTGTGATTTTTTTGCCCAAATGATACCTCAAAAATGCTGGAATCAGCTATGTACTACGTACTGCTCATGTCTCTTTAGGACCATATTAATACTGTCTTTTGATTACTTGTATTTCAAGACAGATTTTAGCAATCCACAACTTTCAGTCAGCTGGATGCTGACACTGTGAAGCAAACTTATGTGTACTCCTGCTCATTAAATAGGAAAGGTGTTATCTGTTATCTGGACTATTTTTTCTTTCTAGATGAATAGTAAAATGAGATTTCTCAACATAAACTACAGGATCAATTCAGGTTTGTCTACTTTAGTGTTAGAATATCATACAAATGTGTTTCCATTTGCTCTTGTTCTGTTACTCCATGTGTGTTCTCTGGCACATTGAGAGCTCTCACTTTCTTCAAGGAGAGCTGGGTATTTTATTTACCATCAAGACCACAGCAGAGAAACTGTGAGCACCTTTGCAGCAGTATTCCAATCATATTTGACGAAAGCAGATCCACCTTTTGCCAGAAGGCTTGGGAATGGATCACTAGGATTGGTGATTTAACTGTAGTCAATAGCTTCAGTACCAAAGGGGATAAGTTTATGTCTGCAGACCATTGATTAGGTCCTCTGATTTTTATCTGCATGTATAAACTGAAGGAAATAGTTGAAAGCTCCAGCAGAATTATTTTTCTAGATAGGTTTGCAATAGTACAACAAATGTTTGTAGGGCAATTTTTTTGCCTTTTGTCTAGAACTCTCATATAAAGCTTTAGTTATGTCAGGGCTGCAGGAAAAAACTGTTGAAAAAAGAAGGGATGATCAGAACTCATGGTAATTCAACCAGGTGTCTGGATTATTTTTCCTCTTCAGCTGAATAAAAAAAAAAAAAAGAGATTTCTCAACATAAGCTATAGGATCAATCCAAGTTTGTCTACTCCCTATTTCTTGAGTGTTAAAATTGTCATGTGGAATTTCAGTTCCAGGCTCTTGTTTGGGTAAAATCAGAATAACTCTCAGGGACCTCTGAGTAAAAGCTAAATTATAAACGGCACTGCCAGAGAAAAGCAGCTCTAGCAGCCTCCTGTCAATCCTCTATGCCAACCAGAGCCCCACAAGTCATTTATCATTACAGATCACACTTTAAAAGGCAACTGAGAGATAGCCACCTATTCATTCCAGTGCACTGACTGTGGCTGTAGGATATGCCCAGCAATGGAAATGAGCAAGCACTTTGTAGTGACTGTGAAACTCTGTTACTACAAGGCAAATATTAGCTTCAAAAAGGAAAGTGTTATACTTGAAAAACCTTCACTAGCTCATTACTCCTCACGGGAAACCTTTACCATGGTTCCAGCATGTACGTTTCTTCCCTACACCCCAGGAAGCTCTCCTTTTTTGAGATTAAAAGTATTTTATTCCTTTTGTTTCTTACACTTTCCACTAATTGAAGTAATATCAGTACCAAATCATTAGACATTCTTTTCAAGTTGATTTTAATCAAAATCCCTGGATTCAGAATTAAGGTTTTTCATAAGATTCACTTTGCAATCATTTCTGTGGGTCTACTCCATTATCACTCCACATCAGCTATGCATTCATTACTTCCTCTTGGATCAGGTGCCATTTTTTTCTTCTTTAGATATTTGTAGTCAGCAAATCTGAACCTTTCTTTGGTTTTACTAATTTTTACATAGAAACAAGTCCAGTACCCTCTGTTCTGCTCTGGCACTGTACAGACTTCAGAGGGAAATAACGCATGTATTTTGTACTAAAAAATGGCCCAGGACTTTAATTGCATTCGTACTGATTTACTTTGATATAAGAACTGGAACTACTTGCTGTGCTCTACAAGTGCTTTTGCATATTTTAATATCCAAACAAAAAGAGTATAAAATGTTAGCAAATTACATTTTCTCTTGAGACACTAGGATAGGAGAAATCAAACTGATTATCCCAACTAGTATCCCAGTTCTCCATGAACTGATCAGATGGATTCTACTTTTGCAAACCCACTTACAAAATCTCTGAAGTTTCAAAATAAGACACACAGCAAAGGAAATGCACTTTTTCCCTTGTGCAGTTTGCAACTTAGAAGCATTTCATACTGTGGTGCAATTCCTGAGAAAAGAGTGTCGTCAACATGAATATTTTCAGTCACCAGAAACCAAGATTTCAGATTCTACTGCTGGTCTTGAAAAACTCAGCAGAGTGACGAGACAGCCACAGCTTCCTTGAGCATCCCCCCTTCTCTGCTGCTTTATATGGCCTCTCTGCCCTGACACTGCAGCTTGAAACAAACATCACATCAGCACTGAGAACATTCCTTTGCAGTGATTTTTAAATGTCACTCAGTTGATTTTATTCTCCTGCTGCTGCTATTTTCTAGCCCCCATCAGTATGGTAGCTGATGTACAAAACATAAAGTCCCACTGTGCATCCCAAGCAATTTATAGTCTGGAAGAGAGAATGTTGCAACCCCACTGCATGAGTATGCTCATGTGCATCCAGTGTTTATCTAATACTAGGCTGAAACTGTGTGTTTACAGGCCGATGGTGACCCTGGAGCTCAGCCCAAAATAGATGGACTGCTGGTTAGGTGCTGGGTATGAACTGGCTCTGAACTGTTCTATTAAAACTGGTTTGGTTCAACAAATACATGTCAGGAGATCCTCTCTCTCTGCCACATATACTGAGGATAGAAGCAAAGATTTCATACTTGCCCTTTCCTGCTCTGATCTCATCCTAGTGCTCTACAGACTTCCTCTTCCTGTATCCACATTTTTGTGCTGACACACAAGATCTGCTTCCCAGAAACTGAACTGCGCACAGGTAGTGCTTGCCCTCCATGCCACCTCCAGGCAGGATACTCTCCTGAGTTTCATGGCGTTCAAATGTTCAGTCATACTGATGGAACAGCTCTGGCACAATCCTGGAAGTCAGTTTCTGCTCTCTCTTCATCAGTGCAAGACCTTCTTTATTCCATGGCTTCTGTTATACTTGTGCAGTAATGAAGAAAGGGACTAAACCAGCCAATTTCTGTCTGTACAGATAAGATCTAGTTATATAAGTGACCTTATATACTTATATAAATCATATAAGTGACCAGCATCTCTCAACTGGAGAGTAAAAGTTACAAAACCATTGTAGTCTGTGGTGACTTTCTTTCCGTGCTACATAGTCTGGAAGGAAAGACGAGAGAAATTCCTCTGGTTTTGTTAGATCAGCACATTTGTTTTTGTTGGTTTGGTTTGTTGGAGTTTTTTTTGTTTCTCTCTGCCCCTCCACTCCCCATTGTTTTTTTGAGGCTTGTTTCCTCTAAGAGACATTGAGCTGTCTTGGTAAAGCTCTGTCTTAAGTTGTGTTCTACAATTTTATATATATATATATATATATATATATATATATGGTACCTGGTGTTTTGAGTGGAATCCAGCTGAAATATGACTGAACACCAAAGTGTCTAAGGTCTATACCACTGAGCTGACTGCAATAGGTGACAAAAGTTAGAAATAAGGATGTACTGAGTCTTCTGCTGTGGTATTTTGATTGTGGTGGCTCCAACAGGACCTTTCTGTCCTCATTAAACATCAAAGGACAAGAAGTCACTGCATGTTCTCAAGTCTTTCTCTTCTCCTTACAACCCATATACAGGAGAGAATTGCATTGCAGAATGACACTTATCCATGTCTTGCTTGGGAGCCACAGACTGTCGCTCATCCCACATAACTCAGCTGTGCTCCTCTACTTTGCTGGAAGGAGGGAAAGCTGTAAGAGTGGAGATAGAACACATCTAAATAGTCCTTCCCACTGCTGAAGTTAAAAACCTCAAATTTTAGAAGGACGATGACTAAAGGAAAACAAGAGAATAGGAAAACAAAGAACAAGGCTAGCCTTTATAATGCAGGGCCTAAGACCGATAGTGAGTATACCATGAGATGACATTGCCTTATACTTTGATCAACAATTCTGCCATGGAAGAGGAAGCACACTGCACCTCTTCAGCTCTTCTCTGCAGGAAATATATTCCTGATCTTGCTACAACCAAGAACTGTTTTTCCACTTTGAGTGGATAAAAGACTGACTGGGGTTTTTTTCTGGAAGGAAGAAAGGTTATGTGGGGATGCATGAGAACCATCAAAGACATTTTTTCACTCTGAATTGCCCTACCACAGCTTTTTCTGCTATTTTGCTCATCTTAGCCCAGCTGAATAAAGGTGGAAGTAGCAGAAGTTCTCATGCCGTTTGCTGACTGTCTTCAGTCTTTCTCTCCCACTTAGGCAGCTATGGAAGGGAACGTATAGTTTTTACACTAGAGAAAAAAGCTCATACTTCAAGAGATCCTGAAAAGTAAGAAAACAAATGCCCTTCAACAAATGCCAGTTGCAACATTCTGCCTCTACTAGCTGGTAAAAAAATAAACCCTAAGATTTACATTCTTGTAAAAATGTTTATATTTATTAGAAAAATCTACTTAGCGGTAAAGCATTCCTAACGACTCTAGACATCTCCCCTGTGGTATTTTTGCTGTTTACAAAGTAGGATTAGTTTCTTTTTTTGTTGTTCCGTGGTGTTGGCTACCTTCCCACCCTTTTAGGTAAACTGCTTCTCAAGCTGTGCTGCTCTTCATGGAAATGAGCTGCAAGGTGTGCTTATGTGCATGGTGATTTGTTGAAAGGAATTTTTTTCCAATCCCTGGGCATTATACTGCTTTTGTTATTCTTCCAGCTGTGTTGTCTTTTGTGTGTTGCTAAAGAGAGTGACAGGATTGTTAAGTTACTGCAGAACTGGTAAACCCTGGATCTGCACAATCAAAACAATTCCATGTTATCTGTGGAGTTCAGCTGATTGAAAAATAAAGAGAGCAAACATACTAAATAGTCTAAATATTAAACCTAGAGCCTGTAGGAACTGTACAGTGTTACAAATCCACAGAACAGGAAGGCAGGCATGAGATGTGAAATGGACAATGAGAGAGGAGCTGCCTGTGCATTGTTAATTCTGTGTAAATTCTGTTAGGAATATATATTCCATCTCTCAAAGTACAGCCATAGTTAAAGACCTAGAATATAAAATTTCTACCTTAACTCCTACCTTGGCATGCACATTAAACACTTACTGCTGGAAAAGCTTTCTGCTTTCTGTTGTTTGTGAATGGAGAGAACAGATTCCTGATGGACTTCCATTCTGTGCTCCATGTCCTGCTTTCAAGATTTAGAGATAATTCCTGTACTAGCTCTAGATTTCTTTTATATATGATCACTGCATGTAGACATACAACCAAGTGATAAGTCATGCTTGGAGCAGGTTATATGGATTTCTGCATCACACTGGAACTACCGATGCCCTGCTTCTTGGAATCACTGATAAGAATCCATTGAAGGCTGGAATGTGGTTGTTAAGCCGAGGCTTCAGAATTTTTTACTGGTGTCAGTACTTCATTGAGAAATATACACTGCATACATGACAAATTTTCTTTTTAAAGAAGAGATTCTTTTCTAAGTGCACTCAACTTACATGTGCTGGGGTTTGGCTTTGTACTCCTTTGGCCCAAAATTATACTAGAGATGCCACTTGCTCTATTAGCTACAAGATTAGTGCCAAGGTTATAATTATCCATCCCTGTGTAAATATAAGATCAATTCTGTTCATAAAGGTATTCAGACATGCCAAATAATTTATGATTTAGAAGGGATTGGTCAAACAATTATGCATGTGCTCTGATGTTGAAAAATGTCCATCACTACAAATCCCTTAGATAAGTCTTCCTTTACTGAAGACAAAATGGCTGAAGGTATTTTCTTACTGCCAGCTATATTTTATATTTAGATTTATGATGTTCTAGGTGGACTACCCAGATTTAGATGCTGTTGCAACCAAGTGAATTATGAATACCAATTTAATAACCAAAAAAACCCTCACCCTAGTTTATTAAAGAAAACATTATCTTCTTGAGCTGTCTGAGCAGTGAGCACTTGCTTTTTCTTCTAGGTAGATGTCTTCCACTTTATACCATAAAATAATTAGGAAAATGTTTGTTATTGACCTTTAAAGAAACAGGTTAAAAGCTGACTAATTTACTTCCTCTATAAACTCATGGTTTAAGAAGTTAAGTATACTACGATCTAAGACAATGTAATTTTTATCAATCCTATGTAAGTCAGTTTTCAATAAATGGGATCCATTTAAACATTTTTCCCTAAAATGCATAAAAACGGCAGCAGAGAAAGCTCAGGACTTCTCAATGTCATAGTTAAAACTGAATGTTTCTTTTCTAAAGGTGAGAGTCTTGGTCTAGAGCGCTTCAAGCTGCATGAGCTCAGGAAGGGGCTGTGGACGGCATTCTCTGCTAAACATTAGCCAGTGACAGCAGCAACAGGAGCAATAGCCATAAGGGCTTTCCAGAACTTAGTGCAGCCAAGGCAATGATGGTTCTATGGATATTCTGCTGCTGCCTATGGCTAACCTTAGAAAACAGTGTAGTTAGTTTCAGTATGGAATGCAGCCCTCTGAGGAAGTTTTCATGCATTGTGTCTGAACTTATTTGCTACAAATACACGTGGAAGTGATGGGTAGCGAAGGTGATGGCAGCAGCTTTTGGTTAGGTGTTAGTGCCACCTGATACTAGAACAAGAACCTATCTCTTCTTCAGTGCTTTAACCCTACCTGTACCACAGCATAAAATATAAAAAATTTATTTTCTGATCTTTTTGTCCCCAGAAAGAAATCATTCTTACTGACTTGGAGCTATAGGCTTTGACATCTCAAATGTCTGACATGGGTATGTTTTGGTTAAAGAGGAAACAGTTTGGAGCCAGGTGCTATAAAAATGTGATTGAAAATTAAACTCTCTTGGTTTGGTCTATTAATGCTGGAATTATAACTGGCACCCTTTCTGAAAAATGCAATTTATTAAAATGTTTAATATTGATTTGATATTACAAGTGAATATACTAGTGGTAATTAAGTGTAATGGAGCTTTATTACATCTAGAATATCTTCAAAGCAGGCTAGTGAATATTAGTAACATCTCAATCCATTTAACTAATTGCTACAGGAAATCCACTGTATAATTACAGTAATTGGAGAAAGTAAGGGGGAAATTTTTGAGCCTACTGTACAGTGAACAAAGGATAAAAATGTCAAACACCTGTGACCACATCTTTAGTTGACACAAATTATATAATTACTTTGTTCCCCAGCATCACATCTTTGTTAATTATGCAAATACATAGTAGAATGATGGACTCAATTCTCCTGGGACCATACATTGTCAATTAATATTACTTATAGCTGCTTGTTTCTAAGGATTTATAAAATGGATTAACATTATCTACTTCTCTTTTGAAAGTGGTTCCAAAATAGTTAAGGCTTCTTTATGTTTCAGGAAAACCATTATACTTATTTCTGATAAACCTTTATAATTACATAGAAAACATGCAGCTAACCTTTGACAGCAAAGTAGTTGTGTATAGTAATTTTTAAGTAATTAATTTTGAAGGTTCAAGCACTAAAATATAACTAAAAGCCAGAATTATGCTTTAAATGTGATTTTAATTCTGCCTTCTTACATGTGCAAATTGACAGACATTGATGTTTAGGGGCTGCAGTTTCATTCATAGACTATTTATCAACTACTCTGTAGCAGAGAAATAAAGTTTGTATAAGCTAAGGAAATTTAACTTGTACTGAGCTATTGAGGACCACAGTTCATCTCATCATATAAGATATAGCAAGGCAAGTGAGCCTATGGAAATCCTGAGAAATGCCAGAAAATTAATAGAAAAAAAATGTACTGCAAGATAATTAAGGGAATATAAAAAATATTGTTTATTACTTCTAACTAAACTCCTAAAGCACTTTCAGAAGACCATCAAAAGGCAATTCTGAAGTGTAAAATTAATTCCAGATTTCCATCCCTCTTTGTGAAAAATTAGCAGAGCTCTTGAAAGGTTAGAAAAAAAAGAGTAATAAAAATACTCATTCTTTCCCAAACTCGGCTCTGAAAAGAATCATGCCATTTTTCCTTAAAATTCACTTTTGAACATAGCATGAGAAGTAAGAATACTGCCTTGGCAATTATCTGTAAGCATATAAGGATAATTTAGCAGGGAGGAAACTGCAATGCATCATGGAAGGTGCAGTCACAGAATCATAGAATGGTTTGGGTTGGTTGGAAGAGACCTTAAAGACCATCCAATTCCAACCCCTCTGCCATGGGCAGGGACACCTTCTCCTAGACCATGTTGTTCAAAGCCCCATCCAGCCTGGCCTTGCATAGGCAGTGAGTCCAGGTAAGAACCCCAGTCCCCTGTCCCATTAGTCATTCACACAGCTATGGAAGGTGGGTGAATCTCAAATCAGGGAGATGCTGATCTTTCCAATCAACTTCTTAATCCAAAACACTCTGCAGATACCTGCTATCTTATCAACAACTTATGATAATTTGTCTTTCCAGGTAGAATTCTGAAAAGTGTAAACTAGAATTTCCATTAAATTGAATAAATTATTTACAGGTATTATCCTAGTCTGAAATTCATATTATATAAAAAGCAGATAAAATTAAAAGACTTGTCTGTAATTTATGCTACTTGAAGGTCAAAAACAGGTGCTGCAATTTACCATAGATGATATGCCTCTAAGCAAATGTAATATATGCATGTATTGATATTTTTAATCCATAAATTAATGCAAAATTTACTATATTGTTCTATGAATACCTGTGTTATAATGTAGTTATTATGTTACTAGTTATACATAAGCAAAATGCATCTTTTTATATCACTGTTTCTTAAATTTTAAAATCCAACTTGAAACCACAAGTTATTATAAAATAATGCATTACAATATCTCACTTAAAGCCCATATAAATAGAAGTTAAGCCTTTAGAATCTTTAAGGGCCAAAATTTTGAAGAACATTTTTTAAATTGTAATGCTTAATGTTTTATTTACTAACAGAAGTATCTTATGTTTTTGCTGAGAAAAAAAAAATAAAAGAAAAAGTCTAATATCCTATCAGCCATGCACCTGTGTACAATTCACAAAGAGACAGAAGCTTACAAAATTCTTTGATGATTTTCTAAGATAAGTTAGTATTAATGAGATATATTAAAAAAGGGTTTAGTTCTGTTTATTCAAGCATGTTCTGGCTTGAATTACATTAGTAAACATATATTGCATCAGAAAAAGCACTTCTATATGGCTTTGTTTAATTAAATGAAAAATCAAAAAACTCGGACAGGATAAATTTATAGCAGATAAAAGGATGGCTGAGGAGCCTTCTTATACATTGACAAACCCAGATGTAATTTAATATTGCAAAAATGGTCTGTGATATAATTGATTTTACTGACTGTGGAATAATTTTGAGAAGTTGCTATTAATGAATATTAAATGAAAACCTTAAGGCTGAACTTAACTGACATAACCTCTCCCCACAAAGCCGTAACATGAAGCCTGCATATCACAGGAAGTATTTTCTGTAAAAATACAAAGTAAAGCTAGGATATTCCAAAAATAGCAACTAGTCCATCAAGGAGGAGAACAGTTTATAAAAAGTCTTCCCTCATAAATTCCTTTGCTAGCTCTTGTAGCTTTAATAAATGAAGGGCTCCTGTGAAATGCCCATGGCCATATTTTGGTTAAAAGCTTGATCATCTTTAACAGGAGATACACTTTTTCTTGATGGAGGTGAGCCCTGAGAGCAAGGGTTTTGTTGGAGAACAAAAAGGAGTTGTACTTTTTCTTAAGTTCACTATTCATTGACAGAAGAACATTAATAAGACAGAGAAGTGACCACAGAGAACAGACAGTGTGCTTGTAAGGAAACTGCAGTTAGAATGCATTGGCGTGGTATCCTACCTTGTACACAATGATAGGGATATCAATGACAATATAGATAAGGTCTCCCAGTGCCAGACTGGCTATCAGTGCATTCGGGCCATTCCTCATACACTTGTTCTGGTAAATGATCCTCAGCAGAGTTGCATTCCCAACCATTCCAACGATGAAAATAGCGCAAGATACCACCGTGTTAATGTATTTAAAAGTTTCGGCAATCTTAGTCTGCTGGGAGCATTTGACAGTTTGGTTGGACACCGGGGGCTGTATGGTGGTGAGGAGTAAGCTGGACTCAATCCCTGAGAAAGTGGAAAGGTGGTTTCCCAAGTCACTCCGATTGGCATCGTATCTGTCAGAGCTGTCACCGAGGACAAATCCTGGAACCAGCAGCAGCAAGAAAACTCTTAAACACAAGGTCTCCATCCTCAAGTCCCCAAAGAGCGAATTCAGTGAGACGGGTTTCCTTCTTTTAATATTTCAGTGAGATAGTTCTCACTTCTTCTGCTGCAGAAAGAAACAGTAAGCAAAAAAAAGGAGAAAGAAACACAGAATCAATACAACAGGTAGACTTACATGAAGTTTCCTCCTAAGTTTCTCACTTAGGAGGAGTATTTGAATATTCGGTCTCTGCAGCACATATGTATAAACACCTGTTTATACTCACACTGCTACTCTGAAATCTAGATTGCCCCCATTAACTGTCTGGCAAAAGGCAAACACCAAAAATTCCTTAAGTAATCAATAGATTATACAAATAAGATCCCACAAAAGTCTTAGCTTGAGTCAGAATTTGTATATGGATGTTAAAAATAAGGTGGATGAAATTCAGTTTTAAAATACAGTCTCGCAAGAAAGGTCTGCCTGCCTTGGAGACTGTTGAATGATATTTCAGCTAAAATAAGAAGATATTCTTTTATCTTTGAAAAGTAAGATAACAGCACTGCATCAATAATCAAAGGTAGTAAACCTGTTAATTTTTAAAGTACTGTTTATATATTGCAACATAGGCATTTATATTATTTTTCTCTGACTTACTACCTGGATTTCAAATGAAGACTGAAAATACATGTATTTCAGGTCAAACTTTGGACCTGATCCAAAGTCTCTAGATATTAGGAGGAAGACTTATAGTCTCAGGGTAGACCTCTGGCCAGAAAAAGCTTGTCATACTTTATGTCATTTGGTTCCTGAATGTCATTGCAATTCATGTGCACTGCTTAGCCACAGTAAAGCTAATTATAAAAATTTAAGCTCTTTTAAAGTTAAAAAAATACTCAGTTTACTATTCTAAGCAATGAGTCATGACATTTCCAGGAAAGGAAGCATCATAACAGTCTGTCCCAGAAAAATGGGGCTGCCTGTGTGTAACTCCTGCCACAGGAGGTATAGATATTACACCTTCAGTGAAACCAAGGATGCCACTCAAGTTCATTTCCTTGTAGCCTCAGCTTAATTTAAGAAAAAGATTTTTTTTTTTACATAGCTTATATCTGCAAAAAAAGACAAAGTGCTACAGTGTTGACAAAAGCATAGAAAATAAACTATTTATAAATTTCTAATTTCTAGGGACTTGCATGAAGTGTCTGGGAGGATCCTTTCAAATAGATGAATCCTAATTTCAATTCCCTGTGGGGCTGCTAAGTCAGAGTTTATAGCAAGAAATGTACTAGAGAAGGAGGGAGATAATTTACTGATAGTACTTCTGGAGCAGGCACAGTATAAATATTTACTACAATTAAGGCTTCTGTTGTGTGCGGCTTGTGGAAATGTGTGAGTAAATACATACAGCAGCAAATGCCATGTTGAAGGGAGTATTCCTGTGTGGCATGCAGAATGCTATCCCTTACAGACTTGGGATCCACACTGATGGTCCTTACATTGGTATATTTGAGATGAGGATCTGACCAGCTGTGGGTTCCTATGGACTTGATTTTAATGTACTAAATAGTAAATCCTTCTTTAATAAAAGCTGGTTATGATGGTGTCCCAGGACAGTCAGCAGTACTTTACATGATGCAAGCGCGTTTACTCTAGGTTTCTAAATTATATCAGAAACAACAGAGATATTAGATTGTAACTCTTTTCAGACAAGTATTAGTACTTTATTAATTACTACCACTATGGTTTCTCCGTTTACAAATGGGAAAACTGTGTCACTGTTAAATGACATCCCAAGTAAATGTGGCACAATCATGAAAAGAACCCACAGCCCTATGTTTTAGTAGTTAGTTATATTAGTATCCTCCTTATTTAATGGCCTTTTCTTGTGAAAATAGAAACACGGTGGTAGCATGGCAATCCTGCAGCCAGCACGCAAGGGTAGGAAGAGAATTGCCAATTCCCATCTCTTCTCTCTAGAAAGTTTTTAATATACTAAGGATATTTTTCTTACAGATTCCTGACAGTCCTTCATTCCTCTGTGAATATTTTCCAAGTATGTATCGTGTTACAGAATACGATATGCAAACCACCTGATATGAGTAACACCCTAGGATCCGTGATAACTTTTTGCAGTAAGGTAACAATCTAGTGTTGCCCTTCACATGCAGCCTGAAAACCTGGAGCAGGTGAGGTTTCTGTGTTAATCAGGGGGCCACAGGCATGTGCTGTGCCTGTGCTCCTACAGCGCCGCGGATGCAGAGAACAAAATTCCTGGCTTGCCTGGAGTATCGAGCCAGAAAAATTCCCATGCCGAGGTTGAGAAGAGACCGTACTAGTGGAAATGTAATTGTTCCAAGTATTAAAAGACGAGCTCGAACGCTAACAGTGATTGATCAGCCTGCTGATCGGGCAGCTGAGATGCAAACAGGAGGGAACCGTCTGGGGCAGGAAGGCACTGAGGGGAACAACGCCGGCAAAGGGGGATTTGTCCGGGCTGTTCCCCGCCCGGCACAGGCTGCGAGCGCTCCTCTCCTCCCGGAGAGGCTGCCTGCTGCTCCTTCGCCAACGCCAAGGGAAACACACTCCCCGTGCCGCTATCAAGGGATCAATTCCAACACGCACTTGGCAAATCCGTGCTACCTCCCCTGCAGCCTATATAGGTAGCCTCTGGCAAAATCTATACGTTGTTAAACTTTATTTAATAACAGTTCCCCCCAGATGCCTTGTGCTTGTCTCTTGTTCTCTCCCTCTCACACACACACACAGACACTCTCACACACGCACACAGAGAAGCTACCACCGCCACCGAATCCTTCTCCGGGGCGCTTCCGAGAGGTGCGGAAGGTGCCCGCGGTCGGGGTCGGGCTGTTCCCGGGGCGGGACCGGGCTCGGGCTCGGGACCGGGCTCCCGCAGCATCCCGCGCACTTCCCCCCGCCGCGCCTCCCCCGCAGGGCTCACCCTCATGCTGAGGCTGCTGCCGCCGCCGAGAATTTCCTCCGAGTGGCTTTTCCTGGGATAGTCTTGCCAGATCCTCCTGCCTGCGTCTGACTGGGTGGGATTGAAAATCTCCACCTCCGCGAAATCAGTGAAAGAAAGAGACAGACTGAAGAAGTCGGAGCGTCCCCTCTTTTCTGCCCCCTCCCCCAATTAAAACAAACCTCCAGCCCCTGCCAGTGCTAAACACAAAGGCTGCCTCCCGGGCACAGGGGAACACTGAGCTCTTTTAACTGTTTCCTCGCTGAAACTGGGCTGAACTCTTTTGCTGGACTCATCTAAGCCACAGCCTTGGGATTCCACTGCTGTAGGTGCCTGCTAATAGCGCACACGATTCTCAGCAAGGTTCTGGATGTGATCCCACCAGACGGCACAGAGACCATGAGCAAAACGGAGGGAAAAATAGATAATTTTTGGTGGTTTCCACCCCCCACCCCCCAGATTTGGCCAGGATCAGAGTCCTTTTCTGAGACAATCATAAAACTCTATGTGTGAGAGTTTCAAAAATGCTGGATCTGTAAACAAAGACTGCTCCTGAGTGAAAATGTCTTTGACCCGTCCACGACACACCTTGCTAATAACTCTTATTTGCATTTACAATGATAATAAGAGTGTAGCATTTCTGTCATTCCTATGTTTCCTATTCCTATCTAGTTCTATTTCTTATTTCTATCTTATTCTTCTATCAAGGTAGTGATGTGAAAGAACTTGTGCAGAAAAAGTGGAAAGTTCTCTTATAGCTAATTATATATTCTCATTATGAAAAAAAAAACCCAAACAAAATGCCAGTGTATCAGAGGCAGCAGCTTGTAGTGGAAAGGGTTTAAAAGTCTCTTCATGCTAGCAAGTTCAAGAAATTTTGAGCCCCTTCTTGAATCATTTCAGGTTTCTCATTTCCTGACGAGTTCCCATCTGGTTGTACCCCAGAGATTATTTTCTAAACATATATGGGCTTCTTCTGAATACAAAAGGGCAGTGTTCCTAAATGAGATGTAAAAATACATAGTGCTGAAACACTAAAAGCAGACTGAAAAGAACAATAGAGAATGTGATGCTAGTGGCCTGCAGAATTAAAATATCTGGCACTAAATCATGTAAGAAATTGTTTTGAAGCTTATTAGTTTTGCATAGTTAAAACTATGCTTCTGTAGTATGCTTCAAATTATCCGGTAAATCTTGTACAGGAAAAACCAGCATCTGGATTGACTGGAATAGCAACACTTTATTACTTCTATAAAGTCATCTCAGGTACATGAAGTGTCAAAACACAAGATCTTTGATGGAACAAATATCAGGCTGAGAACCACAAAAAGCCTACTGTTTGCAAATTGGGTAGAAAATGTTAATTCAAAATCTCAAATTGTCCTGAAGTTGATTAAATGCTGATAAGCCACCAAATTGTCCATATAATAGAAAAAGTAATTTTAAATCCTTTAGAGTTTAGTCATAGATGTGTAGTACTAATGGTTTTCTTTGTCAAGAAACATTTCTATGGTAACTTGTTGGAAAAACTATTGAAGAACTGTAAAGTGTGTAGTTAAGGACCATGTGAACTTTATGGAGGGCTTTACTGAATGCAATTCTTAAATCTCTTGTGTGTTTTCTAAACATTGTGAAGACCCAATTCCTTTCCTGGAATCATTTGATCTTTATGTCTAAACAACTGGAGTTGTAAAAAAAAAATAAAAAAAAAATTTCTATTTCTGATCTCACTTTTGTTCTTCTAATTCATAATTCCATACATAGCTATAATTTAATAAATGGAATTAAATGGAATAAAGCAAATAAATAAATTTATTAATGCTGTTAAAGATCAGTTCAAGAGAGCCTTTATAAAAATTGCAAATGTTTCTATTATTACAAACCCACATAAATAGTATTAATAATTAGCAATTACTGAATTGCTCAGTTCTGTGTCCTTTGTTATTATTATCTTTTGCTTATTTTTTAATTGGACCTTAGTTCTGCCTTTGATCTTTTAGATGTCTAGAGCTGAATTAAATTCTTGTCTTAAACCAAGTTTAATTCAAAAAATTATATTTAATTGTTCCTGCTGGGGATTTTGTCCTATGTTCAGAAAAGGAACATGGAAAAGGAACTTTTCATGTATGAATTATGCAAAAACTGTGGTTGCAAATGCAGCTGACCCTCAACTGCTGAGGAAAGTGATAAAATACAGTTCTTTACACCAGGATGTTTTCAGCTATTAGAGACACTGTCACCATCATTGTAGGGCTGATGTCCTGGATGTACGTTCTTTTGTGGAAGAGTTCTTGACTGTCGACTGTCTACCAGTTTCAGCACAGTGCAAGTGCATCCTCTGACCTCTTCTCTTTTATGTCTTCAATAACCTACTTAGCTTGTCTTGCATAACTTCAGAGATTCAGAATAAGGGTAACATAATTATCTCATTACAAAATCACCCATTATACTTCAGTTTTAAGGATACCTGGATTTCGCAGCTGGATTCAAGAAGACTATCACCATTTTGTAAAGCTATTAATTTGCCTGAAGCCTTCAGATATTAGGAAGGAACACTTTATTGCAAGTGTTACTTAGCCTGTATAAACCAAAGCTGCAATCCCTTTTATACAACTACCTCAGACACACTAACAAAGAGCCAGTTATGTTTGGAGGAGTTAATTTTATTTGATTGAAATGGATGTTTACTTGATGTATTACCTATTCAAGCCACTTACCTCCTCAGATTTGGTATGAAATAGGAACATATGTTCTTCATTTCATGGAGTCCTAAGTGGCATTCCTGACATTCAAATGACAAAAATCAAAACCAGACATTGTCCATAACTGGCATTTTCACAAGCAGTCACTTGGTGTGCTTGTAATCTGTAGCATTTTCAGAAAACCAGAAGTTATTCATGGCAAAAGTTGTAAATATCTAATTATTCTGCATTCTTCGATGAGAATTCTGGTGTAGTCTTTATCGGAAACAATACAAAGAGCAATATGGACAATACAAAATATGATGTTAGGAGCCACGTGGATAATTTGGAAGAATGAACCAGCATTTTTTGGTTACAGTACTGGATAACTGATGTATGTCTGGGAATGAGATGCCGGAAAGCAGTGGAGGGGAAAGGGACTAGGGGTCCTGGATGATGGAAAGTTGAATATGAGGCAGCGGTGCCCTGGCAGCCAGAAGGGCCAACTGTGTCCTGGGGGCCATCAGGCAAAGCAGCCCCAGCCAGTCAAGGGAGGGGATTGTCCCACTCTGCTCTGCACTGGTGTGACCTCTCCTTGAGTATTGTGGCACTTTGGGGCACCACAATACAAGAAAGATACTAAGCTGTTAGAGAGTGTTCAAAAGAGGGCAGTGGAGATGGTGAAGGGTCTGGAAGGGAAGCTGTATGAGGAATGGCTGAGGGCACTTGGTCTGTTCAGCCTGGAGAAGAGGAGACTGAGGGGAGACCTCATTGCAGTCTATAATGTCCTTGTGAGGAGAAGAGAAGGGACAGGCACCGATCTCTTGTCTGTGCTGACCAGTGACAGGACCCAAGGGAATGGCCTGATGCTGTCTCGGGGGAGGTTTAGGTTGGATATTGCAAAAAAGGTTCTTCATCCACAGGCTCCTCAGGGAAGTGGTCACAACCCCAAACCTGATAGAGTTCAAGAAACATTTGGACAATACCCTTGGACATATGATATTACTCTTGGGGATGGTCATCTGCAGGACCAAGAGTTGGACTCTGTGATCCTTGTGGGTCCTGTCCAATGCAATATATTCTTTGATTCTGTGATTAAGTGTTATAATTTGAATTCAATATCCATATCTAGTGGATAAGTAAATCAAAAACTTCTCATAGTAACATCCTAGTTTGAAAAACACTTCTTTAGCAGGTTTCTGAACTGAACCTCTGATTCAGTTGGAAGTTGCATCCCATGGAACAAAAAGCACATGATGTGACTTTTGGGGATGGTCCTGTGCAGGGCTAAGTGCCGGACTCCAGGATCTTTATGGGTCCCTTCCAGCTCAGCATATTCTGTGATTCTGTGAAAAAGGAGAATCATCCAAACAATAGACAGTATTTTTCTCTTGTGTAGATTATCTCTTCTTCAACAACAGAAGCACCTACCCAGCTGCTTTAGAATAATTCAGTTAAAGAGTACCTATCAGAAAATGTAAATTCATTGAAACTCAGAGCTCATTATTTCCAGTGGTCATTAAACCACTTACTTGCTTCTGTTACATAACATTTCTGTTTCCCAGTGGCTGTTTTATTTAAATTTTATCTCTAATTGCATGCCTATATCTATAACTGTCTTTATATGCTTAGCACAAATAAATCCTTTTTTTTGGCAAAGTTATCTTGCTCTTCCCTCCACCTGTCTTTTCTCACTCGGTCTCTTTTCTGTTTCCTTCATGTTAATAGAATTTTTTAGCAATTTCCAAGATGAATTTATAATAATAATAAATTATATTATTTATATATTACATAATTATATTATTAATTGGAAATCTGTATTAAAACCATTGAAATATTCCTGTCCTTGGACTATAGGAATTTGAAATTTGAAGCTGTGATAGAATCACAAGGGAAAAAATTTGAAATTTAAAGGACAAAATTGACCAAAGTGCGCAGGAGCTAAATGAGAATATTAGTCAGGAGCTGTGGATTGGGTGTATACAGACTTTGCAGAATCTTGATAGAAAAGTTTGGGTAAGAAATAATCTTCCCAGACCTTTACTATGCATATTGGAGAAATAATAACATGTATTGTTAATTCCCTTCAATTACTGAGCATTTTAGCTTCCTCTGGGGAGCATTGAATGCAATAGTGTTGAATGCGATAGACTAAGAACATTCCAGGAAAGATTTACTGAAAGAGGTAACATTGTAGGTCTCCATTTCCATAGGTGGAAACCCTAATTTTCCTAGAACCTGATGGGAATGCACCCATGAGTGGTGAGTTGGCCAATGTCATTGCAAGGCTACCCATGGAAAGGAGTTGAGAGAAAAAGTGGTTCTGGATTTCTTGAGGGACAAGTTTTTTGTGAACCAGCGATGTGCCCTTGCATCTGCATTAGGCAGTGTCAAGAGTGGTGAACCTACACCTCTACTGAGCACTGATGGGACACATCTGGAGTGCTGTGTCAAGAAAGACATGGACTTACAGACATGGAGTGAGTCAAGGAAAGCGACACAAAGATGATGAAGGGATTCTAGCATCTGTAATATGAGGAAAGGCTGAGAGAGCCAGGGCTGTTCAGCCTTGAGAAGAGAAGGCAGAGCCTGGATTTTATCGATGTGTGGGAGGCAGTAAAGAAGAGAGAGCCAGACTCTTCTCTTTGGTGCTCAGTGACAGAAGAGAAGGCAAAGGACACAAACTCAAATACAAGTGATTAAATTTAAACATAGGAAAAACCATTTTCACTATGAGGATGATCAAGGAGTGAAACAGGCTGCCCTGAGAGGTTGGAGAATCTCCATCCTTGGAGATAGTCAAAACCCAACTGGACACAGTCCTGGGTAACCTGCTTTAGATGGCTGAGCTCTGAGCAGGAGGGGTGGACTAGATGATTTCTAAGGGTTCCTTTCAATATCAAAAGTCTGCAATTCTGGAAACCTGTGATTCAGATGAAACTTCCATTGTATCAAGTATTTTAACTTGATCTCTACAATTATGGTGCTCAAAATTCTTAAGTTATGTTGGGTTTTTTTGGAAACTGATATGGCATTGAAATGAATGTGAACTACCAAAATAAATTAAAAAAGTAAGGGTACTTTAAAGTTAATATTCTGTGGTAAGCTGGGTATTGTCCAAAAGGGTAATGCATGATGTTTACTGAAATATTTAGCAAATGTTTGGGTTTTTAGTGCTAGCTCTATAAAGAAATTATTTTCTTCTCCTCTTTTGAGGCCAAGGCAGCGAAACTATTGACCGTATGGAGTGTTTGGGGATCTTCAGCTGTTCTTATTCTTCCTCCCCATTGTTTCAGACAGCCCTGAAGTTAGCTGTGAGGTAAGGGAGCTCAAGGAACCTGCTGCAAAAAGACCAGTCTTTCATGGTGACAGATAAAAATATTTTTACATAAAAACAAAAATAGGTAGTAAAATGTATGCATAAAGAACAATAAAATAGAAATATATCACAGAAGATGCCTGTTACATAATCATAATCAGGCCTGTTTCATAATCATGCAATAAGTGAAATTATGCATTGGGTGGTTAGAAAAGGAACTAAAGAAAAAAAAATGGAGGAAGGAAAACTAGATAGAAAGATAAATTAAAAATTGATTTAAAGAACACTAAGAGGAAGAGAATGTATTAGATTAGAAAACTTTCCAAAACTTACAAAAGTAAGTTTCAATCTGCATTTGCAGATAGAAGCCCGTGCAGAGCACACATTCTGCTATAGAGGAATGCTCTTCTGATGCCAGATGTGTCTTTTATTATCTTAAACACTAGTAAAATTATCTAGATAAGATAATGAGATTCTAAAATGCCATTTTATCTTAATCTAAATAAGGTTAAACTTATTTTGATTGGCTACTCTGCAGCGAAGCTGTTTTTTTGTGGAAAACCCTGACTCATCTCTCTTCTTTCCAATGTCTCTAAGTTATCTAATTTCTTTTCAGCCTAACTAGAGCTATGCTGAAATGAGCTGCTTGTCCATCTACTTTGGTACAGTAAAGTCCTGTTCTTACATTATTCAATATTAAATGGTTATCATATCTATTCTTGTATTATCTATGATACATGTAGGCCTATTTACAGAGTTAAATGATAGATCTGCAAACTTCTGCATGTTTTTATAGAAGTAAGGAGTTCTCTGTAGCACAATTTTAAGATAAAGACTTTTGAAACGATCAAGGTTTCTGGAAAAGTTTCACCATTTCTTTATTGGAAACCAAGCCACACATTTAGATAACTAATATAGCATTAAGACAGTGTGAATAGAAAGTCTTGATATTTTAGAATCTAGAAGGAGCAGACAGCTCTTTAGATTTTGGTGATAAAAAGTCTCCCAACCATCGAAGAATGGTATATATTCTATGATTCTATGATATGATTGTATTCACAGCTGTAGGGCTGGTATGATGTGCTGCCATGTGTTGTCATGGCCTTGCTGTGACATAGATTTCCATTGGAATGACTTCTACCTTCTTTTGTGTAAATGAGAAAAAACAAACATGAATGTTAATATATCAAGAGAAAAATTAAAGTCCTTATGCTAAGACCTCAAGTTAGTTCCTTGCAGTTAGTACCTAAATACATGTTTTGTTGTTCATTGGTTTTTAATTTAGGTGTTTTGTTTTTTTTTACTTCTTTCAGCAAAGAAATATTAGTAATCTCATGAAAAAAAAATCTAGGGCAATGTCATACTGAACTTTTTTATTAGACCAAATTCATCATTTTCTGAATGACTGATGTAAAACTACCATAATCCAGAAATTTCTGAACAGTCACATACAGATCCACAATGAATAATAACATATTTTTATTAAGGACCTATTCTGAAATTCTGCATTTTGATCAAACAAATAATCCAGAATTATATTTGGGGCAATTTCCATAAAAACATCTCGAAATCCTCCTGTACAATGAAGATGCCCTGGGACTCATTTTATCATTGGGAATTGTTCTGTGTCTCCTGAAGTTAGACAGTATGTGGAATAAGTGCTTTTACAGGCACCTGGCTGTGTTAATACAGTTCAGCAATACTAAGTTTCATAATTTTCAAGAAATCTGAACTTGTTTTGAGGATTAAGAGGATTAGGAGCCAATTAACCTTGACTCCTTTTGTTCCTCTTTCAACCCAGCTTCTGCATAGACTTATCTATCTTGGTATATTCTTTCTAACGAGAACTCGTGCCTTCCAATGAGCCTGGTAGGCGTTGGACACCAACAGTCTCGTCAGCCGTGTTCCTGTTGCTGGTCCTGGTCCTACACACAGTTGATGACGTACTGTAGTTTCTCCAGCAGTTGGGAGTGTGCCCATTTCTTCACAAACTGAACACTAAATGGTGGAATTTTGCTATTTTACCCTTAATGCCAGTCACAGTGCTGCAGTTGGGTGTGGTGAGGACAGACAGACGGGCAAGCAAAGTGGGAAGATGTCAAGCCTCTGGCAGGCCAGGGCCTGTCTTGATGTCTCTGATCGTCCTTGGCTGGTGGCCAGCCCTTGCTGTGCCCTGAGAGAGAGGGGATGTGCTGGAAAGAAAAGAAGGAATGATTTTATATGTCTTAGTCCAAGTATCCTAGACAAAAGGTCCAACTCAGTTCTGCTGTCTTTGGACAGAAATATTTCTTGCTTTGGTAACAGCAATCTTACTTTGCCTTATAAAATAACTTGAAACTGTCAAGCCACTGTGGATTAGTCTGTCCTCTTAAATAAAGGGAAATTATGGAAAGATAGATTAAAAACTTTGTTACATTTACCAGCATATAATGCTACATGTGTATTACTTATTTTTATTTTTACTTTTGTCACGGTTAGTACTTACAGGTTGTTCAGAATGTGAGTGGAAAAGGAACTAGAGATCTTGTTGCCAGATTATCTTTTCTGTCTGATATCCCAGTGAAGTTATAAGGACTTTCAGTTTATAATACTGTATTTTTGTCATAAAGAACATACAGGAGCAAGTCTACAACAAGCCCTTTGTATCAAACTGTATAACAAGACTGTTCTGTTTGTATAGATTAACAAAAATTAAATCTGAGACCTATGCAATTCCTGGTCAGGTACTTAATGATATTAATTGTCTGTGACAATTCATAGGCATATAGCCAAAAGCAAACTATTGTCAGTAATTAAATAAAATCATGTATTTTAGGTAGCAAGAAACAGTAAGCTCTGGTTTTGAGTTTTTAAGCACTAATCATCTTAGTCACAAATTTTCATCAATTCTTAATTGATTTAATATGCAATTCAATTTAACTATTCAGGAACTAAGTTAAAAAATACAACCAATAAATGCATGCAAATAGAAGCTTATGTACCCTTTGAACTAGTGAGTTTGTAATTTGCATCATGCTTTCTTAGGGAAGAGTATCCAGAAAAACACTTTCTGCTTAGAGATGTAAAACTCATATTTTATAAGCCATAAGTAAATGATATCATGCTAAAACTTGACTTGGTCCAATTTAAGATGGTGGGAATACAACGTTCTCTTTTGGCCCATGAAACCTCTTTAGTTATTTAGAATTATATGTTATGAATACTAAAAACCATGAATATTGCTGTGAAACAGAGACTGCAAACATGCATATCAAGATTGTAGTCATGTTATTTACTTCAGACCCATTGAAATGAAGACTTTGTGGGACTCTTACAACACTATTGGATCAGATTCGCAGATGGCCTAAGTGAGTGTAAATCCCTTATTGAAAATGGAAATACATTTATTTGTGTTGTCAAGGAATGATCTGAAATGGTGTGCTTTGAAAGGAATCATGCCATCATGTGCATGTATCTCAAAATAAACCTGAAACTGAACAGATGCTGCAATTTTCTGCAAAGGGTGTTTCTGTTTGTTAAGAATTTTGATTAATTTTAATATTTTTGTAGTATTCCTGACTTTTTTTATGATTATTAATTCCTATAATAGTCTAGGTTGGTAAATTTTTAGTAATTGTTGGAAAAATGTTGAAAATCAAATTTCGATTCTGAAATAAATTGTAGTCTGAAACATTGTTACTGGAAATGTGGTCCGTGAGAATTAAAATATTTAAAGTAATCTGCATTCGAAAAAGCTTCAAACTAAAATAAAATTGCTTCGTATTGACACTCTGAATGGGTCTTACAGCTTGAGTGATGGCATTTTTAAAACTATTTACAAATTATGTATATTGATGCACATAAATGTATATTGTTCACATAAAGTTTATAATCAAAGATAAAATTCTTTTAAAAATTTAAACATATTATTCTTTCAACCATGTGAAAATCAAATGAGTGGGCAAATCTGCATTCTTGTAGATAAAACAGTTTCGCTGTCTAGCAAATAGTCATAGCAAAGTATCTGGATCAGAGCATCAACAACGGCCTGATTGATTGATTGATTGATCAATCAGTTAATTTATTTGAATTTCTCAATCAGTTGATTTATACTGTAGAAGTACCTATCACTTTTTTTTCTTTTTCTCAATAGGTGATATTAAAATCTTACCTGTACTATTACTTTTGAAATAATGGCCAAGAGCAATACAATTTTACAAGAATTTTGAACAATATAGGACAGAAATACCTTCTGGATTTAGATCTAGAATACAGTAACAATCCAGCAAAATGCAAGATGGACTAAAAGACTACCTCCGGTTTAGTTTAGAACCCATACTTTATACCTTAGACTGAACTTTATTTAGGTCAGGATCTGTGTGCTGACTTTTGGAAAAAGGGGGAGATCTATAACAAAAGCCTCAATATTATTTTCTGTAATTTTGTAATGCTTTCTTGGAATTTTGTAACATAGTGAAATACTTGAGGGAGTTGCTTGTGAAAACTTCTCCTGAGATATTTTGGTCTCTGCAATCTTTTTTAGGTCAGGTTAAAAAATAAATCTGTGAAAACTGTCCTATTTCTGAGGAATGTTTGTTAGCTCCAGTAACTGCAGCTTTATTCCTAAATAAGTGTCCTCAGTGTAAAGAACTTTACCTGTCTTCACAGTCTTTGACTACACATGCCTGTACATATATATCAGATGCAGAACAGTAGATCTCATTTATTGCCCAAATTCACATATGCAAAAAAGTCTTTCAAGTTATGCAGAAGTAGGAAAAAGAGTTTGTATGATTTTTGCTGCTAGCGTTTGGCGAGACTAAAGGGAAATGAAACAAACAGATGTCCTAGAAGCTGTCAAGACCTAATAAGTCTGATATTAATATACATGTCTGGGCCAAGTACTTGCTAGAGATAGTAACAGAAATTGTTGCCTCCAGGTAGCCACATGCTTCATCTCTGCAATTTTCCAAAGGGTTGAAACTGTCAGTTTTGTGTTTACAAATCTTTTAAAATTAATCATTACTTATTATAATGCTGCCTGTAGATTTAGGTTCCCATCCCTAATGAGGTATCTCAACATGGAGCAAATTTTAAGGATTTTCTTAATGGTGAGTAGGAATTGATAGTTTAATTCCCTCTGCCCTGGAGGGCTGGTATGAGTTGGTGTATAAAGAAATGCTAGTTTGAACCCACATGTTTGGCAATTTATAGCAAAGTGGTGAGATTCAGATTCAGGATATCTCCTTGAGTAAGTTTGTCCCTCTATTGTCACTTGATGGCTCTGTCAACTAACATTGACTGAGCATCTCATGTGCTCAGGAAGGTGGGTCAATAATACCTCCAGAGCCATAGGACTTTGGATGTGAAATGGTTTAAACTAAACTATTTCTTTTTAATTATTTCTTCTGGTAGAGTGCAGTAATTTTTGGTCTCTTATTTAACAACCTTTGAACCATTTAGGTGAAAACACATAGGCCTAGTGGGGGACTTCAGTTTCTTATAGAAATCACGACTCTCCTTAGGGAAAGCATACTTGGAACAGTTGTAAATACAGGGAAATGGGGGGGGATGACATAGAGTATTATTTTGCTCTAGTATTTACCCCAGCTGAGGTGAGCACCATTAGCCTTGCTGAGCAAGGGATTAGATCAGTTAGTTCCCATCTTGGGAAGGATCTTCTTCAAAGAAAACAACTCTGTCTTGTGCTGTCTTATTCTCTAATTTCCTTCTGCATAATTATGTTTATAATATTTTCCTTACTTCACTTGATTATGTACCCTATCGTGACCTACAGTATTCGATGGGCTTGACACTGTATTTTACAATTTACATTTAAGTGTGTCACTCCACCCTGTTTACTGAGATACTGCTGCAAAAGGTACAATTCTAGTGTATTACTATTTACTTTGATGAATCTTGGAGGTCACGTACTTCTGAAAAATGTTATGTTACTGTGTTCATTACAGACATTCCTTGTGACAACTAATTTACAGGATCTTTTTTAGCTCATATATTTCTAAAGCACTATACTTTTTGCTAAGATTTTAAGCTCAATCATTCCTGCTAGACTTCAAAAACTTAGTTCTTGAGATTAACTTTGAATAGTGAAAAGCTGAGATAAATCCAAAACTCTAAAGAAAACCTCTCTTCTGTTAAGAACACAAGACATATCATGATATGCATTGCATTTATTTGGAGGGTTGTGGGCCTGTTGCCATTTTCTTTATATATGGATACATAATAAACCATACTTAGAGAAATATTCATGGTCTGTGTTTATCCTGGGATGCATTCAAAAGACTGAATTGTCAGTTTAACCAGATTTTTCATTAAACATATTTATTTCTCTCTGTGTACTCACAAGCATCTAGAGGAAATAAAACTATCAATATTTTTTAAAAAAATGAACTCTTTGTACATAGCATCACTATAGATGCATGCAAAATTCTTTGTGGCAGTCCTGTGGGTTTTTTAAAGAAAGAAAGGATTTTAGGGTTTTTTATTTCAAAATGATTGAGTCAAATGTTTTCAACCAATTAATAAAAACAAGCTTGTAGTAAGCTTTCAAAATGGCTGGCACCAAAAGGTATCTTTGCACAGGAATGGGAACATTTCTACAAGTCTGTGGCATTCTTTTGGGGTTTCAGTAGGAGGAATTGGTATACAGAACCTGTTCTTTGAAGTAAAACAGCTCTTCTGAATGTAGTTACCCCAATGTCAGATTGTGCCACTCATCCAGTGCTTGTCACCAATCAGAAGCTGAAAAGATCCCTCTCCTGAAGCTCTGTTAGGAGAAGAAATATTGTATGTATTTCCAATTCCCCTCGTGCCAAGCCCACCTGCGTGCACTTATGCTTTAAGCTAGCGCAGCTGAGCTGGCTTGAAGCAAAGGGAACCTTGGGAAGGCTGTTTTCTTGTAGGAGAGTTAGCAGAGTAAGCAGGTATTGTTAGTAAAACAGACATTGGTGTGTTGCTACAACTCTGAAGAGTGTTATAAACCTCAGGCAAGTGTTCAGTGATTTTTTTTGTCAAAACTGTAGAGTGCTTCTGTTTTGTGGAGCAGCTGATGCTATTAATTATTGCGTGCTGGCAGTTGCTAAGGCTTAAGCTTTATAGACAGGGGAAAAAATTGGAACAAATGGATGTTTTAGTTAAGTACTTTCAGCTTTCTGGTTTTGGCCAGTTTGTCTTTTTCTTATATTTTTTCTTTCTTATTACCTTGTGTGAGCATTGTTCTGATTAGCCTGAAATCAAATCAGTTTGTGCTTTGGACGTTTATGTTATGAATAATTGATTTGAAAAAGTTCTTCAACTTGGAAAGACAACTTTTAAAGAGGAGGAGAAGCTGTGACTTTTCTTTACGTTTTATTTCTTGGGTTTTGTATTTATGTGGTTATGCTACTATATTTTTCTATGCTTATATTTATTTCATTTCTTTAGTATGCTTTCTGAATAGGGGCTGAAGTAGAACCACAGACTCATGCTTAGTCAACATGCCTGGTCTTTTAGCTGTTAATTCAGACTCTGAAGTACATTTATCTTATTTATAACTGCAGTGTATGTGACTGAGATGAGAGGCAAGTCTCATTCAAACTGTGCTTCTTGAAAGGAACATGCTAGTTGCTCAGCCAAAATCTGTAAGTAGAAAGCTATCTTAGCCAACAAATCGGAAAAAAAATTGCCCCAACCCTGAATCACACATATATAGTTTGTAGAAACAACTCAGATGTTACAGGTTTAAAGCCTGCTTAGGCTAAAATGTCTAAATGATTTGAATAACTACTGGGGAGCAAAGTGATAATCTTTCACTCTTTGCATGTGTGTTTTGCAAAGTCAAACCTACTTCGAATCAGATTGGAAAGATTTTTCTCTTTCCACTGGTCTGTGCCAGGATCCAATTATAGAACACATTGCAGCAATGGCAATAAATAATACTTACAAGAGGAGAATGAGAAATGGGAAGTCATGGTACAATTTGTTGTTGCCAAGCAAGACCCTTTAATAAAAAGCCTGGGTATTCTCTTTTAAGTGACGTTTCAAAGATTTTCTTCCTATTTACAAGTTAAGAATTGGTGTAATTCCAGCATCCTGGTGCATTTGCAAGTTAACTAAATGAATCATATTTTTTTACACTTCAACAGCTTCTTCCTCCTCTGAAAATAAATGTCTGAAACATATAAGGAATGAGATCCCTGACCACTTTGAAGTCACTTGGAAAATTCTTTTTGTTTCACAGTGAAGTTAAAATTTCACCCCAAGTGACCTGAATCTTACGTTATTCTAAATTGCATTTTAGAGACCAGTCTTTTTGCAGAGGGCATTAGATTGCTATTTTACATTACAATCTTCTTTTAAACTTTAAAATAAATTCCAGCTGGCACTTGCTTGAAGTCAAAGAACAGATTGTTCTCTTCAGTTTTTCTACCTACTGATGGAGGCCTGAAAAACAATATGGAATTTCAATATTTTCACGCTGAAAACCAGAAGGCCAAGTAAGTGTTCGTACTCCTGTGACTGTACAGTATATATACAGAAAGACTTCCTGTGAACAGTTAGGAATTTTGGCTGCATCAACAGAAAAACAACAAGTCCAACAGTCATGATTTCTAGAGTCATAGTGGCTATTTCACTCTCATCGCACAAGAAGCATTAGGGTTTCCCCCCACTGATTACACACTTATTGCAGAATAGGGATGGGACACATTAAGAGTTTTACTTTGTATATTTCCACTTTATTTGCTACCTGTACACTTATAGTAAAGGAATTACTGTGCTTGTTTTCTGACGGCGTTCACCCACAGCATTCAAGATATTGGGGGTTTACACCTCTGCAGACATAATGAGCTCTCTGTTGGAAGGGATGCTTAGTGAAGTCACGCCCTTTGAAGTGATAATTTTATACACCTGCTACCAGTAGGACTTAAAGATCAGCATTGTTTAATAGAGCTTTTGGTGTGTTTCAGTTCTAAACTGTTTTCTGTATCTGCAGTAGAATATACTGTGGATACACAACTGGAAGATTGACAGATGTGAGGGTATCCAGACATGTTGGTGTTCCAAAGATTTTTTTTTTTTAAATTACAATGGCAGTAAATTGTAACACTTCTGAAAGCGCATAGGATAAAATACTGGGCTGAATGCAAGAGAAAAGATAGTAGTCGCTCCTAGAAAGAGAGTAAAAAACTCAGCTTATGTTTTGCCAAGTGAGATGGTTTGTATTTCCAGACTTACAAGAAGATTAGTATGTTTTTTTACTATAAATCCAGTCCAAGTTCCTTTCAATGGATATACTGTAGAGCATATCCAAAAATACAGTACACAAGTAAGTGTGGCTACAGTAAACAAAACTGGCAGATAATAAATGGTAGCTTGTAATCTATAGAACAAATTGATATTTGAATATTTATATGGCATGAGAAAATATGTAATCCCTGTGGAGATGAGCAGAGGTTTTTTATCTCTGTACCTGGGTTATTGTACAAGATGACCTTCTTCAGTAGAATATGTCAGGTTCACAGCCATTATATATTTTCCTTTGGTTCCTTTCCCTTCTTTGATATTAGGAAGGAAGCAGATGATGAAATTAAATTGCAAACGTATATTTTACAATATATATGTGTATTGACTGTATCACTGCACCTATCCTATGCATGCAAAGTTTCTGTAATTGGATTAAAAAATAAAACAAAAATGAATTTTTGTATATACCATAAAACAATGTATTAGTTTGAACTGTGATGAATTTTTTAATGGTCTAGATTCAGATCTCTGGCTAGTCCAGTATGTAGTGGCATTGCCTTAGATGAAAAGGTAAGATTGTACTCTGTGACTTGGAGAAAAATTGACTTTCTTTTTGACACTTGTGTCTTTGATTTTTCAAGAAGCATCATAGCATCGTAGAGTCCTTCTATGGTTCTGTGACACTTCTTGAAAATGTATTGCCTATTTCTGAGATGAACAAAATTTAGAAGTTGTCTGGCACTTTCGTTCTGTCTTTGATTTTCAAGAAGCATCTATGCTTCCGAGAAACCCATAGAATCATTCTGTGATGTTTTTCAAAAATGTGTTGCCTACTTTTGAGATGAACAAAACTAGTCTGGAAGCCTCGGGAGACCAGGCTTTCTTGGAAGTTTTCTAGCACTTATGTTCTGTCTTTGATGGACATGCCATTCAGACAGTCTTTCCCACAGAATTTTGGTGCTGCAAGACTTGGCTTTGTCTAAAGAAGCAGCTTGAACATTGAAAAACATAAATCACCAAGTCCTAGACATGAGCTGATGTTGAGAGTGAATAAAATTGATTTAATTTGCATGGAGTTGTCTTGTTCCTAGTAATACTTTCAAAATGTGTTTTCTTGAGGAGAACACTTATAAATCCAAAGCAAAGACCTTGTTCGTCATGTAAATTAAATGGCTTCAGTAGTTGCCTGGTTTATCTAGGGTTTGTAGATGTGTTCTTGCATTTCTGCCATTTTTGAATTTTTTAGCAGGTGCCAGATTCTCCACATGGAACTTGTTAATCTTGCCTCCCTCTGAAGAATTCTTGGATGTGTGCATGTGGACAGCTTCCCCTTCCCATCCTTGAGGTTTCTTTTGCTGTGGTTTGATGTGATCTTATATTTTTATTGACGAAAGAGAATTTTAAGAAGTGGATATTTGTCCCGTGCTTCTTGAATGAGTGATATAATAGCTAGTAAGGGATTACTTAGTCCTGAGCTTCAATTTCCCTGGTCTATGTTGTAAGCAGAAATTGATTTGATTTCTTACCATGAATTTTGTTATAAATTTAGTATTTTTAATTGGACTTATATTTATCCTCATCAACAATAGCTTTTGCTGATTTTAGGATGGCAATCAGAAAAACCAATCAGAAACCCAAGATCCAGAACATCTGGATGACTGGGATCAGGCTCTGCTGTCAGACAACATTTAGTGCTTTACAGGAATTTATCAGTGGTCTTACTGAAAATCAGTCAGGTTTCTTGTCCATCCTAGTTCCTAATTTAAGAGGGTGTTCCAAAATATAATTTATTTCAGGCTTCTTAAGAAAACCTGAAAGTTTATATGAAGTTTTTCTTATGATAACCTTTTATTTAACCTAGGTAATTTTTTTTTACTTCAGTATTTTTTAGAAAGAGAAACAATTTGTCTTGCAAACTTGAATTTTGCTTGGGTAGCAAACTAATCTGCCTTGTATGTCTGTCTTACAATAGGTTTAATGGAACCTATCACTGTTTATTTCTGCCTGACTGATTCTTTCCTGACTATGAGTAATAAAAATTATGGACAGGTGTTTTTTGGAAACCAGGACAGCCAGAAAGGACAAAATAAAAAAAAGCTAGCAGTATTTAGTCAATATTTCACTACAAACCATCATTTTGAAACCAATCACAGACCTCTAGAATAGGATTGGAAGTGTTGGAATGAAGTGGCAGGTAGGAGTGTTTCCTAAGGAAATTGTGCAGCCATTTCACAAGACTCTAACGAAATCTTCTGTGTTCTGTTTCAGAATGCGTGTTCTTGCTGTGCATGTGACATTTAAGTCTTATTTGTTTGCCTTTGTATTTAAAAGTTAGCTGTTCTCATTCTGAGATTGTATCTATGATGACATACCTAAAGGCCTGATTTATGTGGGCAGGGAGTGTTTTCACAACATTTGAGCGTAAGCAACGAACCAACAGACGTGGCTGTATCCAGCCTGCTTAATTGATGCATCTAAGCTAGAGGGGTTATTTGCCTAGTCTCTCCTAGTTACTGGTGAGAAAGATCTCATCTACTGTAAAGGCCTAAGATCATCCTAACATAGACACCTAAATTTGATTATTTAAATACTCTCCTTTCTGCCTTCAGCCATCTTTATTAACATGTTCCTGCTTTGTATAAAGAATTTATTTGTTCAGTGTCCAACTTGGTGTGAAAAGACTTTACTAAGTGTGTCTACTAACTCATAAGGGTGTTGTTCCAAGATCAGCAAAAATCTTAGAGCTTAACGAATGGAGGAGAGGGGTACAAAATGATGCAGACATGGTGTTACCCACTTGTAGGTTCTGTAAGTTTTAAAAGTGCCTCAATCTTGCTGTGGCTAGGGAGAGGGCCTTCAAAGTCCTTGTGATTGTGTAGCTGAAATTAGGCATGTGCAGCTATTAATACATTATGTGCATAGATGAAAGTTTGCCAGCTCTTAGCTTATGAGAATATTTTTGGTGTAGGTACTGTGGTAGGATTGCATCCTGATCAGTCGCAGAGAGAGCTCCAAAGAAGTGTGAATATAGAGAAACTGTGAATGATAGTTGATACAATTGATTGTACAATCTCTTTTAGTATTTTTTTTAAATTTCTTTTTTGAGAAACAGACTTCAGTGTATATGAACTAGAGTACTTATTGGCAATAATTTGCATCTGTCTGTGCAAACTGAAAATTCACTTTGCCACTCCTTGTACAGTATTTTAATGATGTGTGATTTTCACATTCTGTCATCTTAAGGAGACTTCTAATAAATTAAGAACATTATGTCTTTAATGTTTGGACTCTCAAAAAGGGACTTCTTGAAAATGTTAAATTTCAAAACGAAATATAGGTACTTCTGTGCACACAGGTAGACAAAATTACTGAACCACAGAATGGTTGAGGTTGGAAGGCAGTTCTGGATATTATCTGGCTCAGCCTTCTGCTCATGCAGAGTTACCTGGAGCTCTTTGCTCAGGGCCATGTCCAGACAGTCATAGCATGTCTATCAGTTACATTTTCTGACAATCATTAACATTTATACTTCAAGCCCTTATTTGTTGTGAGTAGTGTTCAGGAGTTTAAACAGCAGGTAATTACTGCATAGCTTGTAAATTTTGAATCTGTGGGTGTCAGGAAAGAACCATGTAACCACATTTGAGAATTTTAGCAGTATCATATTCTCACGTATTTGCTGAATTTTCATTTATTGGATGTTGAACAAATGTGTTTGAAGTATTCAACTCTTGAATGCAAGCTGAAAGAAGTACAAAAAATAGCTGTAAACACTTCTTAAGTAATTGGTTCCTTGTCTCTACTGGCATTAGTGATAGCTTCTCCAAACTCTAGTTCAAACAGATGCAATAGCTAAGGTCCTGTCACTCATTTCAGGAATCAGCCTGCAGTTGGCTGTCCCATGGAAACACTTCAGTTCCAGGACATCTTTTTGCCCTCACAGAACGGTTAACACCTGCTCTGAAAAAGTGAGTACACGAAAGAAATCCAAGTTGTGGGTATGCTGTGCATAGCAGTAAGAATGAAGTTAGAAGGAACATTGTGAGTTTTGTTATTGATTCCCTTTGTGGCTCATTTTCTGGAGAAAAATCTGGAAATACAGCACAAAAAACGTCAGCTTAAATTGGCACATGTCCCCACGGTTGTTTCATGGTAACACGAACAGAGCTTAACAGTAAAATGAATTGTCCTTCTCTGTGCTCAGTTATTCCAGGCAAACACTGTGTATGTAGCTCTGCACGATGGTCATAAGGGTGTTTATTGCAAATAGGAAGGCTTTAACTCTTCCTGTGGTGGTGTGGGTGGGGTTTTTTGTTTGTTTTTGGTATCCAGGATTGTTCTAGCTTTTGTTTTTCTTACCATTCCACTGTGATCAGGCCACACCAAAACCCACTGGGAAACGCGCGCATTTCTGTGCATACTTCAGAGTACCTTTGGTTAAAAGAAATGGGGCACTGGGGATCAAAAGATTCAAGGTTGAGTCAGCTTTGGCCAGATGCTTTTGCCCTGAAAATTGAGCAAGAACAGTCGTCTTACGAATTTTTATTACCTCTGTGTCTGCCAGATTAAAAGTACTATGAGAGTAACCTCTCTCACGATCTTTGTCTCACACTTTTTTTTCTCATGTTTCTTTCGCTTCAAGTTTTACTTATTCCTTAAAGGGAAAGATTCTGAGTGAACAGTATGTTATTTTGGAATGTGTATAATGTATGCTTTTCGCTTTAATTCTCAATGAGAGCTTTTATGACATAATTTTTCTGTTTAGGAAATTCTTTTCAGCTGTCAAAATGTGGGCTTAAGTCAAAACTCAGTTGAAGTATCTGAATTCCAGTGGGACCTAAGCATCTCACCTCTTTCTCTTTCTGGAAGCTGAACTCAGTTTCCCTGCTGAAACCTTTTTTATTGTTTGTTTTTAGTGTGCAGTGGTTGATCAGAAGTAGAAGTTCACATTTTGATAATGAAATGGGATAATTAGTATGGAATAGGTCATAGATAGTATCATAAAAATTGAAGGATTTGATTGTTGATGAACGTTGTGGTTCTAAGCTTTTCTAAGTACTGGTTCTAAGACTTTCTAAGGCTTAGTGGGTGATTAGGGGTTTCAATGACTGCAGATTCAGTGGTGATTCAGAGGCAGGAGCAAGATATGAGATGTTTTGAAGAAGGACAACTTGAAACAACAGCTTTAGGTAGTGAGACTAATGATAAAACAGAACAGGTAGATATAAATATTCTTGAAAGGCATGTATGTTGGTTTTTGAGGCAGTTAGATGCCAAGGAACATTTTTATGGTGAAGGCAAGAGCTGGAGAACACTAGGGAAATTAAAGAGGAATAACTTTAATAAAACTTGATATTTGAAAATTAATTGTTCTACCAAGGCTACAGAAAACAGCTTTTAAAAATGTTCTTGTAAAAATTGGATCTTGGAATCTCTGAGATCACATATCTTTGAAATATCTGAGGTTTTTAATTGGTATTTTTCCAGTGAATAAAATCCCTGTAGCACACTGATATCAGCTATGTTGCCACTTCTTCAGCCACTTCATATTCGTGCTCTTTTGATGAAGGACAACATCATACATAACTGCTTTCAGTTCAGAAAGTGCACACTGAAGTCCTAGCTCATAAAGCAGTGATGCCAGACTTCTTGTCAACTACTTGTTTCAGTTCATCCTGGTGGTTAAAAGCTTATTCGAATGCCCAGTCAGAGCATTTTTTTTTTTAAACATCCTGTTACTCATGGTAACTTTGGGTTTGCACTTTTGATGATGAAACATGAATTACCCCGTTGTATTACAGTAACTTTAAGCTGATGTTATGTAAAACTACTGTTAGGCAAGAATATAAGGGAATTATTGAGAAATGTCTGAATCTATAAACCAAGAATCCTGTCATTAACTGGTGTTCTGTAACTGAAGTTTTGGTTCTCCAGTCCTATATTTTTTTCTCTCCCCTACTCCTCATTCTTCAAAAAGAACTTAATATTGGCAATCCATTTATGAGTAATAAATAATTTCTCTTTTGGAAAAAGTAGATGAGGATGAATGAGTAATTAGTTCCTTGCATGTATATGTTAGTCTTAAAACAACAGTTTCAGAGATGTTTATAAGTTATTCATGGTCGAGAAAAACCCCTGCATTTTACTAGAATGGTCACTGCTAGTTTCTAAACATCTTCATACCTACTGGGATATTCCTAAGAATGAAATTGTCATCTCCTTTTCTGATGCACACCTGACAAAGGCTTCTGAGAATCAGTGACTTGTGAGATTTAGCTGATTTATCCTTGATGCTCCCATGGGAAGCTCTTATATTGTGAGCAAGGCATTAAAGAGAAAATATTTTGCTTTTTTCCTTGCTAAACAATGAGATTCAGATGTCTTTTTCTCTTCTGCGCAAATGCTTGTGAATCTAATGAAGAAAAAGAGCACCAGTGCAAATTAAATCACAGGTTTTCAGCAGCATTTGCCACCTGTTACTTGTACTCATACTGTGTTAAATACGCAAAATATTCTCTTTAGAGTGGGGTTCCAATCTTTGAAATAAGAACACTAAGTCCTTAGCAGCTCTGGATGAGAATGCAGGCAGGGACACTGTGCCTGCTCTTACTCATTACAAAAATGTAGGATGTGATTGTATTTCAAGTGCAATGCCATTTTCAGAGGCATCATGTGGGCGGGGGGATAGGTGTGTGTGGTTAGTAGAAAGCTAGATACTAGAAAGGAGAATTTTGCTTTAGAGATGCTCCTGTAGTAGTTTTTGCTGCAATGATGTGCTGTGCTGGGCCATCAGTGAGTCATACTGCAGTTGCTGCTCATGTAGGGAAGATATGTGGCCAGTTAGTAAGCAGGTCATGGGAGTCGTTTGACTAGTCTATTCATGCCCTTGTGTGTAGATAGTACAAACACAGGAGAGAGGAGAACCCATGTTCTTCCTTCATTCTTCGCAAACACATTTGAACAGATGAAGACATATCAAGATTCCTGACTGCACTCGAGAAAGGGATTCCTTTTGATGCCTTATGGGAGAAAAGGTAAAGGTTGCTGGGGTTCTGGGCAGGTAGGAAGACCACACTAATAATTCCATGCTGTCCTTACAACTAAGAACACTGAAAAAGCAACTAGGCCTCTATCTCTGTGAACACATTTGGGAGTTGCCAATGAAAGAGTAGGATGAGGGCTGTACTGTGGTTTCTTGGTCAAAAACCCAGTGCATAATCTGAGTGTGTGTGTGGAACTGAATCATGGCAGTGATCCAAGATATGAGCTTTTAAGTGTGCAGATTCCAGTTTCATAAACTTGTATGAGTTGTGCTTGCTGCTATGGCTTGTCAGATCACTTCTTCACACTGTTGCCCTGATATTCATCTGGCACCAAAACCAGACGTGCAGGCTAGCACTAAGAGAAACCCTCAGATTTCTCATGTCAGGGGAGGTGTACCCCATGGCTTTTGGTCCGTCAGATGTGTGCTTTTGCATTGCCACAGGGTGTGAGAAAGTTGATGGATTATCTTGGAAGGATGGTGAGGAGGGAAACACACTTCATAGATCTCCTATCCATGTTGTATGCAGTGTGTAAACTCTTGTGCTGCTTGTGGTCTATGTCTGCTACTAAGTTCAGCTCAATTCAGGGTGAATGTGATTACAAAGCTGTGTTAATGACTGGGAAATAAGACCAAAAAATGAAACAAGGGGAATGTAGCTGCACCTTAAATGCATTGAAAACCCCCATGTTAGACACTTTCTCCTTTCTTTCAGCCATGTCTCATTTCCTAGAAGCTGGTCTATACGTGTGCAGGCCACTTACACCTCTCCAAAGATTCTAAATTAAGGAGCAGTTTCATTAATTGTCACCTACAGTTCATCGTGTAGTGCTGGCAGGTCCTGGGAGAGCTGTGTGTGCTGCTGCTCACAGTGTGGAGAAGGGTGCCTGTTCCTTTTCACATTGGGCAAACTGAAGGACTTTTCCTCCTTATTTCATTTACAGTGGAAACCTGAGAAAATGACAAACAAATATGCACAGAACTGACTTTCTCACGTTTCCAGCCAAATCACTTGAATAACATTAGACAATGTAGGATAAAGTGAGTGAAGTGTCTGACCACATTATACAGTCCCATCATCAAGAATGAGAAGTATCGCCTATTTTGCAGGAATGCAGAAATGGGGAAATCATCCTGCAGAGTGGGAGAAAGTGACTTCAGCCTGCCTCTTCTCCACTTTCCATCTGTGCGTCCTGCTGAAATACGTGACATCCGTCAGCCACGAGGATGGAACTGTCTTGACTAGTCAGTGCTGGATAGTTTGTGTGAGCCTAGAAACACATACTTGACTTGTATTTTATTCACTGTGCACTCACGACCTCGTAGATTTTTTACTTAAGTTGCATTGTCTGCTTCTATTTTGTTCTCCAGCATTCTGACTTGTTTTGCCTGAAGCTCAGGTTCAAATAGCTTGCGGGTTTTTAACAGATTCCTCAAGATTTTGCATCAGAAAAGTTTAAAAAATGTCTGAAACATTGCATAGGCTATAGTTAATTTTTTTTACATTGCCACTTGTGGTTGTTCTGTTTTAGAAAAATATGGCTTTTAACTCGGTTTTAAAAATTATATTTCTCTTATTTTTCCAGTGAGAAAAACAGGTTGCCAAATTTTGTTTCCCTACGTTCACAACTCTCAGAAATCAGTCAGGTATTACAAATCTGAGTGGGAATTTGGCCTAGATTGTCTAAAGCCCCAGGGAAATCTTATAGCTGTGTGGGAAACATCTTAGTTTTCTTGTGTTTTCCCATTCATCGCTCCTCCTCTTTCCTGTTTGGCTTGTGGGATTCTCCCCAAAGAAACCCAAGACATGTCTCTCTTAATAAAAGTATACAAAGCATAGAGTCAGTGTTGGCTTTTGTGCCTCTTGAAAGAACAAATGGGTGTAAGTTCAGATTATTTCCAGTTCATGTACTGGTATTAGCTGAGTTGCCTGTTTTTATGACAATAAAGGAAAAGTCATTCAAATAGATTATGATTTAGCCTTTGTAATTTTCAGTAGGTTAAAAGATCAAAAATAAGATGATGTGGGTTTTGAAACAAACAAAACGAGATACCAGATTTTATTCTTGTAGTCATCTGAGAGGACATTGCAAGTTGTGAATTTTCCCAGAGAATGTCAGCGTTATAGCTCAAATTAATGCTTTGCTCTCTGCTCTTACTTGGACATGCTGTACTTCATGTTATTAAACTGTTTTGCCTTATGATCCAAGTTCATGCTATCACAAATCACCAGATGACTGACTGCCTGAAATGATAACGTACAGTGGCTGTGGGGTCTGCAGGCTGCAGCACACATACATTTCCTACAGGCTTTTGAAATTCCTCTATGTTGTTGTTCTGGAAATACAGAGACTGTAGCAAGGAGAGTCACATTACCTGTTTGTAATAAACATTTAAAAAGATGAAGATAAGAAGCATTCTACAGTCATCCAAGGCTGGATACTTAAAAATTAAGTCAACTTCAAAGTGCATATTTACCTTCAAATCTGCTGGTTTCTCCTACTGTTTTGCTCTGGTGCTCCATTTTTCATTTCGTGCTGTTAAGGCAGGAGTGCATTTTAGTACACTGGCTAGAAGATAAGTGAAAACACATGCAAAGGAATTTCACATCCTACCACTTAAGTGACCAAGGTCTGATGCTTGTTTCCCAAATGATGGTAATGTTGGTATTTCTGATCCTACTGCAATAAAATAGCTTGAGAGGTTGGTTGGTTTTTAATTTGGGGAGTTTATGATCTGGTTTGTTTGTGGAGATACTCATGGAAGTCTCATTCCCATGCTGATTTTTCTTTTTCCTATATTTTCAATCAACAATTTCTTACCCTTCTTTGCTATATCCACTCTGATCATATTACCATATATATAAAATTCAGCTGCAAGATTTCTGGCTTGCCCTGGGTCCTGGGAAAATACCACCCTCATTTTGATCTCTCTAAATTAGCTTCCTGTACAATTTCCTGTCAAACATGAGTTTCATGAGATTTGTCCTTGAATGTGTGTGTGATCATCCCTTCTCACTGTAATGAAATTTTGGCTGCCTAAGTAGCTGGAACATTTTCATGAAGCCTGTTTTTATAAGAGCAAATACTAATAAGATTGGTTTTTATTTTTTTTTAAGTAATAACCCTTTGAAATGGATCTGCAGGGATAATTCAGGCTAACACGTGAGAATTTTAAGCAGGAGTAGCTGATAGTCGTGTGTTTTTGTTTGTCTACCTCCCAGCACCTTGTAAATTACTTTTTGTGTTATTTATTATGATCTTAACTTCATATGTTTTCTTACATTTAGATAAAATGAAATGCAAGAGGACAGTATTGCCTACTAGCTAACACTATTGCAGGAGTAGTTTGTATTGCAACTTGATGTGTGACTAAGATGACATTAATAAACATTCTCAATTGCAAGTGTTATTTCCTGAGGGTTAAATCCTGAAGATATTTTGTCTCACTGAGTCTGCTTCTGCTGCAGGATGCATGTATCCCTTCTGAAAAGTCAGATTTTCTGTGCAGCTAAAATCAGTAGCTTCTTACAAAACTTTTTTCTCAGATTTGTTCTTTACTCCTTTCTTTGGAGCGTTACGAGATTTAAATCTGTATGTGTAGCAGCATTAAAAGTGTAGACACAATTTGTAAAAACCTAATTCCTCACTTCCCAATTTGTTTCTCAACTGAATTATCTAAGGAGTGTGTACTCAAATTGAAGATTTGCAGAGCTAATTATGTCTCTGTTTCTGGCATGGAATGCATTTTCTGCTTCTTGCTTATGTCTAGCAGTCAAAAAGAAGTTCAAAGAAACATCTCTGGGTAAACCTGGAATCGGAACACATGATTTTTAATAGATTTCTGGCAACACTGATTAGGGAAGGCAGCAAATAATTGTGTTTCGTCTTCAAGTAGTATTTGTAGTATAGCATTCAAAATCTCAAAAGAAAAAATTCTTAACACTGAAATTTTCATGAAACTAATATTAAGAAATGACGACTGCTGCTCAGCGTTTCCAGCATGATTTTGCTCTCATTTCATTTGTTAAGTTACAAGAATACTTTTACCCACAGCTGGGGAACCTCAGAACAAACATGAGTAAAAGGAGAAGCTCCTTCTGCTGTAGAGCACTTCTTTTCATAATCTGATTATTGATATTGGATATTTACATATACTGCAAGGAAACACACTCAGTTTGTCACTCTTTCTTGGCATACTGGATTGAAGTTTTAGTGGAATGGCACCATGATTGAATGAATCTGATGTTATGCCTCAATAAGTTCTAGCTGCAGAGAGGAAATCATTGTTTGTTTTCATATCTTCTTGCTTGTGACCATTCCTTTTGATTATTGTTCTATTTTTGGCATAACTTATGACAAAAAAAAATGTTGTGAACTTTTTTGTAGGTGTTAGGAATAAAAAAGTGAAAGAATTATGATGTGCCCTCTAGCACTTTATGGTCAGGAGCAGCTTTTTTTGCTTTGTATAACAGCAGCCAGTATATGGGTCCTCGGTCTTGTAAACTTCAGTTTTAGAGACAGTGAGAGTCATGAGGGAAGGGTTAGAGGTGAGATGAGAATTGCTATTCAAGTCTGTGTTCAGATGCCTAGCGGCTGATAAAGTGTGCTGACTTCTGAATTTGGGTTTAACTTGGCACAGGCAGGACATGGCTGACCATGTGGAAATAGGGATCTGCTGGGATGTGGGACAAGGCATTGGCTTCCTGGGACTGACTCCCAACACCAGAGATTAGGTGCCTGGCAGTTTCACTCAATTTTAAAACAGGATTCCTTCCAGCCCCTTGCGTGGAAATAGCCATGAAATGGCTGTAAAAGCTGTGGAGGTGCTGCCTACGCCTACCCTGAGAGGTCATTTTGACCTTACTGCCCAGTCCCTAATTGTACAACATCAATCCTCAGACTATATTTCAGGCATGCAGTCAATAACTGCTACAGACTAGGAAACAGTACAAAGTCTTGTTCTTATGCCTCTACCCTTCTACTCCTTCTTTGCCAAAATCTTATCCATCCTTGCAGCTCATGCTGGCCTGAATCCTAAGCCTAATACTTAAGCCCTCCAACTCTAAAAATGAGAAGGTAGAGTATCTCTTGCTAACTCTCCTAAATCCAGCTTAGCAGGTCCCAGAAAATTCTCTTGTTCGAGCAAAGGGGCAGGGAAATAGAGGGTGAGTGAAGGCTTCCTGGGCTTGTCTAATCTGGGTAAGAGTCTGAAGTCTAGATGAAATTCAGGGTTTATGATTTGGGTGTCACCTGAAAAAGGCTGTTTCCCTTAACAGTACAATCTACGAGGTGTCTGTGTGGCATCTTTTTTGTTTCAGGTTCTGAGAAGGTCATTAAGTCATGACTTGTGAAGGGAAAGAAATGGCATAAGTATGTTGTAACGTCTGGCATGCAGACTGGCTGTGGATAATGGCGTACGAGGTATGTGTGGGATTGTAAACAGGATTTGCACGTGAATTCTTGACCCTCATGATGGGAGGATACTACACTTCATGTAAGACATAAAAGAAAGTAGGGTTAACAATGGGCTTTAGCTTTTTTTTTCAAATGAAGACTCATTGGTAGAGGGGTTTTGTTATGCATCTGAATAGAGCTGCTTGTCTGAATAGGGATGCTACTCAAGAAATGCACTTCATGGCAACAAGTAGTTTCTGACAGCTTTGTTGACCACTTCTGGGAGACTTTCCAGGCTGCTTGGAGAGCTTGGCTAGGGGCTTTGATGCATGTGTTGGAAGGAGGAGGGAAGTATTTGGATTCTCAAAATGGCTGGCAGACCAAGTCAGTGGCTGATGCTGAGATGTGTCAGCTGAGAAAGCTTTTGTAATCTGAAAGAAGCTTGATTTTATGGCTAGTTAGTAAAGGAGTATATGTCAGATCCAAGAATTAGAAGCTTTGCCTGATTGTGAATTGTGATCCACAAGAAGTGAAGAACTGAGGAATGGGGTCACTTCATTTGATGCCCCTTGTGTAGGCCCTACTAAGGGCTGAGTAGTGGTATGTGATAGAGAGCTGCTCAACAGATTTCTGTTTGGTTTGCTGTGAATAAGATATTTTTTTGTGTAATCAGAGGGCTTGAAAGAAGTTTCTCTTTACTGCAGATGCTGTTAGGGTAGTTTAATTCTTAATACCTTGATAGAGAGTAGAGGAAAGGAAGGGATGTATGCTAGGTTCGGTTGGTCATTGCTATCCCAAAAATAAGACATAGTTACAGGGGCTAACAAACTATTGGCCTTACTTATGACTGAAAAACTAACCTCTACCTCTTAAGCTTGCCATTGCTGCTGACATGAAGGTTGAATGTATTGGTTACAGCTGTGCAGATAGTCTCTCTTCAAATAAATAATCACAACTCCTGTTCTTATATCTATAAGATATCACAATAACTGTTCTCTTATATCTATGGCTGTTTTTCAGGAATAGAAAGCCTTGCAATGTGATTTTTTCCATATACCATCATCACAGCCTTGCCCCCTTTCACCTCCCCGTGCCTCAACAGCAAACCAAAATTTACTTTTTGTTGTAGGGGGAGAATTAGGAGTGGCCTCAGAGAGAGATATCAGTAGCTATCAGGAACAGAAAAGCAGACAGATGAAGGGAAGTATGAGCAATAAAGTGAGCACAAAATAATTTCCAACTGTAGTTAATTTGCTGAAGGCTGATGGTAGGAATTGTGCCCAGTTAGATGTGGAAAATATGTGCATTTTGAGAGACAGCAGTTACAGCTTTACCCTCTTATCTTTTCTCTTTGAAGTATCCCTATGTCCCACTCTATATTTAGCAGATGCAATGTGGCAAATGTTAGAAGAGGAGCTGTTACTTATCATGTAAGCCCAGAATGTGCTTCAGCCATTATGGGTTTGTGTCCAAGTACCTGGACGTGTATCACAGGGAATTCTTCCCACTTATTCCTACCTATTCTTAGAAAAGAGAAATTTTTCTCAGAGGTATTATCATGAATTAGTGACTGATAAATAGTGATGTCTGATTTTTTTTTTAAAAAGATGTATTTTACCTGCAATATGACACTCCTTTGTTCTGAGTAGCGTATCACTGTATTATCTGATAATTCTGGGTAGATAATGGATGCTTAATGACTACAATTCCAGAGTTTCTGGACAAAATGAATACACTTCTGTGATCTAATTTTCTTCTAATTTGCCAGCATATAGCTGGGGATTTGGTTCTCTTTTACTTCCACTTTACTGATTTTGTTCATTTGTAATGAACATGCAGAGAAGAGTGACTGAAATGGTTGGTTTTCAGTTTGGATTCTTATTTGATTCAACAGTATTACTATAGTTCCCACATTAAGTCACTTTTACACTTGTAGCTGTCCATTATCATAAGTTTTATTCTTGATTTATGCTAGTTCAGGCAGAATGGTAATAGAGCTCACAAGCTGAACTAACAAGTCTTGCTGTATTGTACAAGTTTGCTCTTTGACTCAACAAAAAGGGAGCCTCCACAATAAATTTTTTTGGTTCTTGCTGATTCCCACTGTTAGTTATCATTAAGGAATACAGTTTTCATGGAAATGTCCACTACCTATTCTTCTTTTTATTGTTGACTGCTGGACTCCAAACACATCTGCTAGACTGTGGTTTCTGGCATAGGGTAGAGATTCCAAATTTTACACTTCTGGAGGCCTAAGAGTGCTACTCAAACATGGAATCTGTTCAAGAAAGTGATGACTAATGCTAAGATCTCTTGTGTGACAAAGATTTCTGCAGTTTGACCTCAATTCAACTGTCTGAATTCTGCTTAAACTGCTCCTCAAATACTTGCATCTTCTCTTTGAATCAATGAAAGTAGTAATGTTTTTCTTTTTATGGGATCATTAAAGTTTGTTTAATCTGCAGGTAATCTGCTTAGACAGGTCATATGAATACTTCGACAGCTAGTAAGGACCGTGATGTGATTTTATGCATGAATGGACAAGAACGGAGAAGTATAGAGTCTGGTCTTTTTGTGATACTGAAAATAGTTCTGGCACACCTTTTTATTGTTTTCAAATTGTAACAAGAAAAATGTTGTTTCTTTTAAGATAGCTAGTGGAAACATCAGAAAACCTTTTTTTTTCTGAAGATTTATGCGTCATTTAGCATAGGAAATTGGTTCAAATATACTGAAGTTGGCCATCAGCCCAAACATTCCAGGAAACAATTAACACTTAAGTAACATATTCCTAGCTGACTTTCAGAACAAAGTCATTTCCCAACTGTATCCTACTCAGGAAACAATACTAGAGAGCTCAAATGAATTTGTGTTTCATTCAAAGAAAAAAAGAAAATTATTCATAGCAAACCTGGTCAGTCTCATGTACTTTTTACAGTCAATCACATAGAATTCATTTTGGATGGAAGAAAACTGTAGTGAGTTAGAAAAGCAGATACTAATGTTAAGTAAGTGATGGCTTTATTTACTATCTGATTAATATTTACAATATGAACATCAGAAACTGGTACTCTTCTTTAGTCCTTTGTTTTGTTGTCTTTTTCTCTTTTTCCTCCACTTCAGAAAGGAAATTAAATGCTTTTTTTTTTTTTTGTTGAAGCACCATGTTTCTTTTAAATTTAAGACTGTGATTGTAAATAAGACAATAAGATTTTGTTCTGATGTTATAAATGAATAGACAATGAGCAAACAAAGCAGAATGCTTTTCTGAGAACTGGAACATAAAATGCATATGAGCTCATGATGGATACCTCTAGTCTCAGGAGATGCCCTGTGCTTTAGCAGGAGCCCATGGCTTCTTTCTTAATGGTTGGCCATGTGCCTGGTAGGCAAATCAACTTTTTAGCTGTTGCACGCCGTATTCCTTGGTAGGCCATCAAAATATTTTATTCTGAATTTAAAATTAAGAGAACATCTGCTGCAAACGGCCTTGTAGGTAGAGACTTCATAGCTCTTTAAGACACATAATGTACCACTATTATTTTTCTGCACTATCATTGTAATAAAAGCTTATTGGAGAAGAAAAAGGGGAAGAATAGCTTGTGAGAAAACATAGTTGTGAGAAAAAGCAGGGAAATCCTGGAAGTTCCTACTGAAAATTAGCCAGCTAAGCAGAATGATCTCTCTATGAGACAGTTGGATTTCGAAAGTTAGAAAAAGATATTTTCCTTCTTAATAAAGTCTATTTTGTCACTTTGTTCCTTTGAAATGGTCAGCACCGGCTTGCAAACTGTGAGCTTTAATTGTTGCTCAAGAAAAGTTCAGCCAGGGGCTCTAATGAGTTGTGTCGGTGACCCTTTACTAATGTGCTCTGATTTGGTCTCAAAGATCAAAGAGTTTCATTGCTTCCAGAAGACTGAGAACCATTTGCTTGTAGAGTGACAACCCTCCATGCAACTTCCAGTGAGCTCATTTGACTTCAGCCTCAGGTTTGCCACTCCCCTGTTCTTTGACATCCTGGTGATGTGTTGCTCCGGCCAAACTCCAAGTCCCCTCTTGGCTGGCTTTCACAAGAGCAGCTGCTTAGACCAAGCCATCTACCTGCCACCTGCTCTTGTTGGTTCTCTTTCTACCCAGTGTTGCCTCTTTTCTGTTTTAATTTCAATCCTTTCCTTAGCCTTCATTTAAGTGAACTCAGATTTATAACTGGAAAAGAACAGTTAAGTTCAGTCCTGTTGTCTTTTGCTGTGCATGTTTCCAGTTAAGCCTGGAAAAGATAATTTTCTAAAGTGACGTTGCAGCAAATCTCAAACTGTTGTGCTTAGTGGCTATTATCACTTGTTTCATCTTTGGCTCTTATTTTAAATAGTAAAGTCATCTGAGCCTGTGATTTATGAGAATGTTTTGATACAAGTCAGATTTCCTTCCCTCTTCTCTCCCGAGAGCGCTTTCTCCTACAATACAATGCAAAATACTTACCTATCTTAAACGGCATAAAGAATGAATTTATGAAATTTCCTACTAAAATAATTGATTTTAAAACAACAGCTGGTTTATCTTTGGAATTCTGCGAGTACAGAGGAAAAGAGAAGAGATGGCAGAAGTATTTTGCATTGGCCAGAGATGCCCTGCAGAGTGGAACAGGCTGTCCTGTAACACAGTTCTCCAAGTACCAGTCAGCTTTTTTCGTTCCACATTGTTCCTAACACAGTTTGGGCTGTTGTTTGCATCTAAATCTAATCCTGTCCTTTAAATTCCCCTGAGTTTTGAAATAAGGGTGAATTTTTGGCAAGAACAACTCTTGGCATTTTAACAACAACCCAGCAGTAGCAGAGAGTCAGTTCTGCATCTGCTGGGTTATGCACAAGGGCATGGCCAGGCCTGCACTGAGGATTTTCAGATGCATCCTTTAAAACATATTTTTCAAATGTTACTTAAACACAGTCATTGCAGCTACATTATGGTTCACACAGCTATACTGTATGAAAATATTCAGTGAAGCTGCTAGCTGATGTTCTTCTCAAAATCAGTGGGGAAAGGGCAGAGATTTTTTGTTTACGGTTTTCCTTGCCTGATGCAGAAACTTAGTCCAGCTGTCAATTGCCCTTTTCAAAACTGTCTTCATGTTTTCAGGACCTTCCTTAGAGCCTGGCCATCAGATCTGGACGTGGTGTTCTGTCAGCATGATACCTCTGCCGAATATTGGGGCATAATAATTTCCTTTTGATGCTCTAGTTTCCCTTGTATAAATGGAAAATACCCATTGAATTCATTTGTCCTCTTTGATTCCACAAGCACACCAGACACTTCATGGCTAGCTGTCATGGTTTTCCAAGGCAACATTTTCTTTTGTATTTATGCTTCTTTCTTTAGTAGACATCTGGCTTAAAATATGACTTTAAAAAAGCTACATGCTGCTTGCAAATGTCCAAACTGCTGAGCCATCCTGGGAAATCCAAATGAACAAACTGTCCTTTTCACATCTTGCACTCTTCCTGTAATCATCAAACTAAATAATCATTTTATGTATCCCTGATTGATAGGTGCATAGCATGGAACAGTGGTTATATGACTTTTTTTTATATGCTGGGGAACACAAAAAAATGGTATGTGTGCAAGTTGTCACATCTACCATTTCTTCCTGCATACTACTTTATAGAAAGCTGATGTGGAGACTGGGGGCTCTGATACTTAGGATCAGTTCCAAATTTGGTGAAAGAATAGAACTGCACAATGAATTCTGAAGCACACTGGCTACACAGTTGTGTGCAGCCTAGCTGGATCTCTTAGAACCCAACCAAAAGCACATTTGAAGTTTGAAGTACTGTTTTGACAGTGACCTTTATGATGTTGATCTATTTGAGTATGTGCCATGTTGGGTTTAGATTGTTCTGTTTTCTAAATAAAAATGGCTACATTCACACCAATCTGAGCTTGCTTTGTTACTTCTGAAAGAGCCTGAGGTTGCTTTCTCTCTAAACACACAATTGTTCAGTTCTCTTGGATCTGTGTTCAGTCTCTGATTCACTCTGATTATTAGGCAACACTCAATACCAAAGGCTTTGCAGAGAGAAGTTTGAGTAGGACTTGGAGTTCAAGCAGGAGCATTTCCTGCTCATGTCTGATTGCATTTAAAAGATTAGAAATATAATGCTACTGGACCATAACTATGCTTCTTGCCCATGACTTTGTCAGAGCAAAGTGGAAAGTTAGCTGTAACAGTAAGAAAGTGTCCCATATTTACTTGCAGAGGATGCCTCTTTCAGAGTGGACTGCAGAACATTTACTCCATATATTATCACTTACCCCAGGCCACAGCATCAGTCTTGCTGTTTCCACTTGTTTCTTGTAGTCTCTTTCAAAATAAGTTGCTGCTGTTAAAGCCAATGACTTAACTGGACTGTTCGGATCTCAGTGTTTTTCCATGACTTTTTGAAAGTAAAATTTTTGCTCGCTATTTTTTTTTTTTTTTAAAGAACAGACTTCTGTCTCCCCGTCTTTCCCTCCTGCTTCCTGTCTTTTGGCACAACTTGATGTGTGAATTGTGATGCTGCCACTGTATGACTGAAACACTCTGAACTATGCTCCACAAAAGCAGCAGTGAACTAGTCTGAGAAAAACATGAACCTATTTGTAAGACAGAAACAAGAACTTCACTCTTTGTGATTCTGATGTTTGTTCTTTATCTCCTGTGAAAATTTTGGTTTCAAGCCACTGGGATTTTGGTCTGCTTGGTTTTTTTTAAACTGAATTTATCCAACCTTCCATTGTAGCTATGGAGGTTTTCAATGGGAGCAATAGTAGAAAGAGGTCCTAAAACTGACCTTTTTCCCCAGACTAGTGGTGCGACAGAAAACCTTTAATTAAGCAAGGCTCAGGTTTGGCAGAATGTGTGACTTTTGGAGCATAAATATAACACAAATGGAATGCAGAAAAGACAGTGGCAGCTACTCCAAGTACTGAAACTAGTAGAAGAGCATATTATACCAGTGTAGTTGTGTCATATAGCTTTTAGCTGTCACACAGACAGCTGGACCTTCCTTCTCAAGTAATTTAAAAGTGTTCTGATAAGCACCCAAAATCAGAGAATAAGTTCAGCAAGTACATTTTCAGGATTTTTCCATCACAGATGATTTCTATACCTACCAAATACTTATAAAAGCCTAGTGAAAAGTAGGTACTGATAACTATGGCTGTGGCCTGAAACTAGTTAGGTGTTCTTGATAGTGCATTGTAACAGATTGTTATTGGTTATACTGAATTGCAATACTGTAACAGTGTTCTTCAAGAACTGACTCAAACCCCTTTTGATTTTACATATGTTTAACACTCATTTCTAACTTCCTCTACTCTTTAGCAAGGCCTGAGTGAAAAAGGAGGCTTTGTGTATCTGATCGTTTTGGAAAGAATTTCTAACTAATACCTCAAATATACCTCAAATACCTAAAATATTACCTCAAAATATATTCTCCTTTGTGGAAGTTTTGCTTTAATTGTCTTTTTCTTCCCTCCTCAGCTGTGCCCGTTTCTGAACCTATATCCATCAAAATGTTTTCAAACAACTTAGAAATTTCTATCAAACAATCCTTGAATATGAAGTTTTCTAAATTGGTTTACCAAGATGCTAATTAAGGCCTTTATTTGTCACTCGCCGTGCATGACTTTCCTCTATTTCTGATGCAAGTGTCTCTTGCCACGTTTTTCCCCAACAGGCAGCTTGTTATTTGCAAGCTGGTTATACAGATGCTGTGCAAGCACAAAGAGACAGTTCAAGAGGAAAAGTAACCAAGGAGAAGGAGGATTTTGCTAATTCTTCTGCCCGTGTGACATAGACATTCAAGTTGCTCATGTGCCTACATCTAGAATCTGGCTACTGCAGGAAAGGAACATACAAATTGTCTAACTTTCCTTTTATCAGTGAATTTGTTGTAGTGGTGTTTATTTATAGTTTTTGGGAGTTGTATAACTGCATTTTTCTCTCTAGTAGCACTTGTCTCTGATCTACTTACAACTCCATACTATTGCAAAATGTACATGTATTGCTTTTTTGAGTTGTGGGACCACAGAAGACACAATTTTAAAGACCTGAAGTCAAACAAAAGTATATATATGTGCATATGTAAAATGGATGGTGATTTTTTTAGCCATATCTCAAGGAACAACTATTATCTTGGACATTTCTATGTGGTTTCCTGATTATTTTTCTTTCATTATTTAGATTGCACCTCTTTTCAGTAAATATATTCCTAAAGTTTTTGAGAAAAGAGTGCACTTAATCTCAAGACATTTTCAATATAAGCTCTAGCTGTTATTACTTTTTGTGATATATGATGAACTTTTCCAGATTTTTAAGTATTTGTATTTAAGATAAAATGACTGTTCAGGCTGTTGGGAAGACTGAGCAGGACTGGTGTGACTAAAATGTTGCAATGTTTTAAAATACTTGTTTGCCCTAACTGAATGTTTCTGGAATGAACTAACAATGGTGTAAGAGGTTCAGTGAATCAAATCTCAAATCTGAGGACTTAATACTGATTCATGTATTCAGCTGAATTGAAACTAAACCATTTGCCTTAACTTTGGCCACATCTCTATTCTTCCTCTTACCTGAATTAGTAATATGAATCTCCTTTCCAATATCTTCCTAAGAAACATGAAATTTAATTCTTTAAGCCAGGCCATTCTAGGTTCAAATGTCTTTGATCTTTTCCACAGGTTGTGGAGAGAAGTAGTCACCACAGGCACACCTGCTGCACTGAGATAAAAATGTACAAAAATGCTTGAGCAGAAGCAGAATTTCACCCATAGCAAAGGAGCATTCTGGGTTCTCTACTGTGAATCAAAAACACATGATGTGTGTTGTGGTTATACACAAATACCCACAGACTTAGATTTCCCCAGGGATCATTCCCAGCCCCAGCTGACTCGCTGCAGTGGTCCCAGCCAGGATGTTGTCGCTTCCGGTGGTGGTCTGTTCTTCTTGCATGTAATACATGTGACTGTCACTCAGTGTTTCTCTGTTCAGTGACTGGCCCCATGGTTACAGTTCTGGTTGGAGCATTTTTGCTGAATTAAACTATTCCTTTAGTGCAGCTGTGTCCTGTTTGTTGCCTGAGCTAACTTCTGTCTCTGGATTTATTTTTTTTTTGCTTCCCTCTTAGTTCCACATTTTTGCTAGGATTGGTGAAAACCAAAGAGATGCGGACTATGCCTCAAACTGAGTTGGGCAAATCTTTTCCTGAGGGCCATGTCAACTAGCAGCAAGAGTCTGGTGCAGTATTTTCTGCCAACTGTCTTGAGCACAACTCTGGACCAGTTTCCCAGTGTTCACAGCAGTCATCGAGAATAACACAAAAAGATGGGGCTCCAGATGTTTCCTGCTTTGTGTTTCAACTCTTTTCCTATGCTATTAAACATTTTTAGTAGGCATTTTTGAGAAAAATTGTTGTGATAACAGAAGAAGTGCTGAAACTACATGGTTAAAGCTTGTCTTCCTCATGCACAGATTAAATAGCAGCATGTCCCCCACTTTCTTCTGTAGCTGCTAAAATGCAGCTGGAGAAAGCAGAGCCCAGGCAAATCTGAAATGATGGTGTAGAAGAAAGTGCTTTTCATAACTTTCTTGTTCTGTATTTCCTTCCTCTGTTTACAGCAGCTGCTTTCAGACTATTATGCTGGACACTGGATGTTAATTACTTGGAAGCTTGTCAGTGCTTCCAGAAGCTCAATTGCTCCAGTGGCAGTAGTTACTAGCTCCATCTGTGAAGAGTGAAAAGAAGGTTCTTAGTTCAGTGAAACACATCTAGCAGCAGTTACCCTCAGGCTTGGCTAATGTAGCAGGAGTCTGTGCTGAATTTTTGTATGGATATGAACAAATGTAAGTGACCATGTGCCTTTCAAATGCTGTGTAGCTTTATGAACACCAGCAGCCTCCTGTTTATGTAGGAGGGAAAGGGAGATTTATTTAAAAAAAAAATCTGAAGTGGAAACACCTACATTCACTTCAGTTGTTGAATTACTGATATTATTGTTCAGGACTTTTTTTGTAAATAATTATATATTGTCATAAGTATACACTGAACATCTCATCTTTTTCAGTGATTTTTAATGAGATAATTTAGCTGCATTTCTTAGCTAGGATTTTATTTGGCTTGACTAAAACTATATTGAACAAAGTATTTGTTCAGTACCTTGAACAACCTTGCAAAAGCTGCAAGTGTGAAGGTGTATTGTTTAATTTCAAGAAAGGCCAGGATTATGTTATAGTGAGCCTTTTGTGGTGGTCAAAGGATGGGAGTAGCTCTTCTCACACACCAGAAAGATATATGTATTGGGTTTCAAGGAACTTTTTAGCTGAGTAACAACTGGCTTTCAAAGGTTTGACATTTGTTTTTATGGCCAAATGTGGATGGGAGAAGCCTACAAGGTCAAGAGAAAATAAGCAAAAGTCAAAGACAGACTTGTAAGACAAATAGTAACATCTGGTAAGTGACTTTTTTTTACATTTGTGGAGCTCTTGTTTACTGCAGTGGATGTGAAATGTTTTTCTTGGCAGGATTATAGGATTAAAGTCCACCAGGCTGAGAATAAAGTTCATACAGGTTTAGAACATAACGAAAGAACTGTAAATGTAGTTGCATTTAAAACATATGTAGTAAAAAAAGAAAAAAAATCATCATCAGTGCTGTTAAATGGATAGAAAATACATAGTCTTTATTGCCATGTGCAGCTTTTGACAGGCATCTTCAATGTTTCTGCTGGTATATACTAATACATAATGTTGTGACTGTACCCTCTGTCAATTGACTATTATGTAAATCCATTTTTGTGCTAATTAAAGGCCTGTATCTGTAGTCAAAGAAACAATGGAGCAAAGTAACTAAAAACTGCTGGTGGTTTCATTACAGAAATGAAAATTAGCGTATCCTTTCTCGTGAGA
>VXBA01005600.1:2284065-2298815 GCA_013399895.1 Serilophus lunatus | reverse complement strand
CCTTTCCTCTGGAGCCCCCCCCCCCCCCCCCCAAAGGGAAAAAATATGCTGAAAGATGGTAAGTACAAAAGGCAGAGCTTCTGTTACTTACTTATGAGAGGTTTGGTGAATTTGATAGTTTCCAGCTTATCCCACATTGCCATCTCTCCTGACTGAATATTCAGGGAGAAAGAGTCAGGCAAACAGAGCTTGATTTCTGTGGGAACTGCCTTCCCAGATGAATGTTTTTCTTCTATGAGGGGAAAAAAAAGGGAGTACAAATTGTATAATTTTTGATAGCACGGGTATAGCAAACAAACAACTTGCCCCTTCGTCCTCTCCCCATCTTCATTCTTTCTAAGACTCAGATTCTGCCGAGGTTACAAAAAAGATCAGGGCCAGCTGGACTCCTCAAACAGAAGTTGCAGAGGTTTATTCAGTTGTAGGAGTACTTCAATGAGTTCATGTAATCATTTAGTTTTATTCTCTGAAAATTAATGTTCCTGTGGTATTTTCCATTGCTTGGACTTTGTTCAATGCTAAATAGTTTAACTGGAACAACAGAAGTGCTCCCTCCTGAAATCAGGACACTTGGATCAAATAGAAATTGAAAAAAATCCATAGGGCTAGCTGATGGAAAGACTAAAACCAGTAGTTTAGTTTCAAATGCTTTGAGGAAACTTCTTTATAACTCTTGAAAGTGTGAGTGTAGTGTTAACTGTTGTCTCTATGGCTAGAGATCTGAAGATTTCTTTATGCTTGCAGGAAACAGAATATTGAAAGAGAAAAGAGTTGTTCGTGTAAAGCTTTTTCTGTAGAATTGTGTGCACGTACATTTCTAGACCACTTCCAAAAGCTGTGATTGAAATTTGGCACTATGAATGTATTTGGTATCAAACCATGCTTGTATTACTTGAAAAGTCATGCCAGTTTGTAGAGAACAAAATGTGTCTGTTGTGAAAATTCTTGTTTGTTGCCTACAGACTATTTGCTAGTTAGTTTTCATGCCAATATACCAGCTTCCCTGTGTTGACTTGAGTGCAGTCTCTCCTGATTTAAACTTGTTGTGGAACCTGGCTCTTTGCATTTATATTTATGAAGAAGTCTGTTTATTGTCTTTGATAAAAGCAGAAGAACCCAGTCTGTTTGTAGCTCAGTGTGAGTTGTTCAGTTGTCCTTGTGAAGAGGGACACTTGTAGTTTGCTGTTATCTTTTGATTAATGCGCTCTTCACCGCTACATGTCTTCCCTACAGATTGCACCAGCCACATGTCAGCAAGTGTTAGAGCCAATTTCTTGCCCTTTGTAAGTCAGGCCAAGGGGAGGTCTTGGGAGCAGAGAATCATAATGGACCATGAAAGTCTGAGAGCAATTATTTTGAACTAATCAAACACAAGAAATAGCAGGAAGCAAGGTTTATTTATGGCAGAGATGCCTGCTAAGAAACCTACACTTTTTATTTACTACTTCCCAAGAAGATTGCTAGCAAATGAACAAAATAAAAGCCTTGTAATACTTAAAAGTAAAAAGAGTTTAAAAATCAATTTGAAGAGAGAAAAATCTCTCATATTTTTAAGGTGCAAGTTCATAGTTTCATATATGCTTTCTAAATAATAGGATTTTTTTTAAGGTGATAATGTTCTGAGAATGATTAGGACAATGGAAAGTTGATGTTTCAAGGTGACTCCAGCTTAACATATTTTGAAAGGTTATAGTTAATGAAGTATTAAGGTGTAGACTAAGACAAGTTATTTACAGTCTGGATTCAGGCCAGTGCAGCACTGTATCAGCCCCTGGGGAGCTTAGGGGCAAATTTCACCTTAAGTAGGAAAGCACTTTATTTTTCTGTGTAGTAGAAAGCTTGAAGTTACCCCACTTGAGCAAATTGCAGAGTTCTAATTTCCAGGATACTCTTGATCTTTCCCACTGTGCTACCATATTTTTCTCTTTGGGGGTGCTGGAGGCGACATTTCCTTCCTAATGTTGCAGTAGAACAAGTGTTCCGTCCACTTGTGTAACCGTTTGCTCCCTGAGTGGATTTTGTGTGAACTGTTCTTGGTCTCCACTTATCTATTACAACTGTCCTGATCTGGGTCTGCATCTGGCTTCAGATCAAGTGTAGGCCACTTAGGCTGTCAGCAGACTTTTATTACAGAAAGCAAAATACTGCTTATTTTGTTTTGCAAGTTGTGCCCTATATATCTTCATAATGATTGGTGTGTACTGTGTGTTGATTTGGTGGGCTACATTAGGAGGAGTGTGGTGATGCTTCCTCTCTATTCAGCACCAGTGAGGCTGACCCTGAAGTGCTTTGTGCAGCTCCCTAGCAAGAGAGAGAGAAAGGGAATTACTGAAGAGAGCCCAGCAAAGAGCCACTAAAATAATTGAGGGACTCACATGAGGAAAGCCTGAGATTGCTGAGACTGTTCAGAGAAGAGAAGGCTTGGAAAGGATCTTATCCCTGTATACAAATATCTGAAAGCAGGGAGCAAAGATGGAGCCAGGCTCTTTTCAGTGATGCTGAGTGCCAGGACAAGAGGAAGTGGGTACAAACTGAAACACAGGAAGTGGTATCTAAACAGCAGATAACACTTTTTTTACTGTGAGGGTGTCCAAGCACTAGTGTGGAGATTGAGATACTCATCAGTCATGGATGTGGTACTGGGCTGCTGGCTCTAGGTGGCCCTGCTTGAGCAGGGGGATTGGAGCAGATGACCTTCAGAGGTCCCTACCAACCTCAACCATTGTGTGATTTTTGCAAAGGATGAGTATTTAAGCCATGTATGTTAAATAACATTGTTTCCAAGCATCTTGGAGTTCTCTACTTCTTAGAAGTCTACATGGACCTACGGTCGCCAGAGTAGGGGAGGGTCTCTGCTGCAAATCAGGAGCTGTTTTCCTCATCTCTCCTGTTAGCATCTGTTCTCTCTAGATGAGCTGTTTTGATACAGACTCTGAAAATATTTAACAGAACTCTCCACCAACCAATCAATCATAGCCTGAAATAAATATCAAAGAGCACTAGAATGTCTTGGCCCAGCTATCAGATGCACTGAACCATTGTTCAGTGGTTCATTGTGCATGACTGTGGTTCTGATATATGAGCAGTCTGCCCAGATTATTAAAGAAAATAAAAATAAAACCATCTGTTTATTATACTTGCAGGTCATTTCCTGGATATGCAGTTCTTGGATATAAATGCTGTGAAGTATGAAACAGTGCCTCTTGTATGTCAAATTAATTTAGGAAGGTATAGTGGTATTTATGACATTGTAATCACAAAAAAAAAAAGAAAAAGGGAGAGGAAAATCGTGCCTTTGGGTGAAAAAAGCGACCAAGAAAAAAATTGTGTGTGAACAATTGAAATGGCCTTAAAAATATTCTTACAACAAAATAGAGCTTCTGAAAACTATACATTACGTACTAAATCAAAGCTTTTTGGTTGGGTTTTTTTTTTTTTTTTTCAGTCTCTGGTAAAGTTTCTGTTGTGTTTTGACTTTGTGGATTTCTCTGGTAAATGCATCACAGATTCTGCCCCATTACTGGTGATCTTATGTACTGGGCAAGTGAAAGCACTTTAGTTTAATTTGCTCTTTGGTGGCACATTCTGTTCTGCATCTGACTGTGGTAGATGCTGCTGACAGTACGTACTGTGTGTTTATACTTGAGATGTTTCCTATGAGCTTCTAGAAGCCGTTGGGCCAGATCCTCAGGAAACATGAATTACAATTGTATTGGATTTGGCCTATGGGAAGACTTTTTACCTGTATTTACAGCTATGAACGGTTAACAGTTGCATTTTTGGTTTGATTTAAACACTTTCAGCAAAGTCTTTATTTCAAGGACAGGCTGCAAGGGAAATTAATGTATGTCAGTTTGTTCTTTGGGCAGTGGCTTACTTCCTTATGGTGTAGTAAAGAATGTGTTTGTAAAAGAAATAATTAGACAAATAATCTGAAAAAGGCATCTGTGATATGTTACTGTTTTCCCAGAGGAATAGTATGTAGGTGTCTTAGTGTTATCTAATGTTAAGAAAGGTCAGTGTCTTTTTTTGAAGCTTGAATAAGAAATGGTTCTGGACCCTAAATAGCCTTGACACTCTCCAGTCATAATAATTGCAACTTTTGTAGCCCTTGGAAATAGAACTAGGGAGAGTTTCTCTGCTCTCTCCCTTGCTTGGACAGTCATGCAGAAGTGGCACAGAGTTCTGCCAATTGGTTCCTTTGTTGCTGGCAAACAGAAAAGATCAATTAATATTGCAACCTGCTTTTCCCTTTTCTTTTATAAAGTTTGCTTAAAAGTTGCCACTAAGATCAAGAGCTTTGCAAATGTATCAAGAATTAATGACTCTTCTGTAAGTCACACATTCTGTGCCAAAAAATCTACATCCTAGATGAGGTGATGAGTACAGAGACAAACTCTGACAGGGAGTATGTCATGGGAGTAGCAACTGTACAAGAACAAGTATTGGGAATGACTTCTTACAGAGAAAACAAAAGAAGATTAGGGATTCGTAAAAAGACATGACCAAGATGTCCATAAAAATGAAAGCTGACTAGTCTGACAAGTCTTGGATTTCAAAGTTTTGTTGAAGGTATGTCTAGACCCTAATGGTTCTGATTTTTTTTCTTACTGTCTTTTATGGCTTTCCTTTGTTTTACTATGAAACAGAGATATCCTGTTATGCAGTGAATCCCTTGAGCTTCTGCTACTTATCTGTCTTTTAATCATAGTGAAGAATACAGGCCTTTTCATATGATCCCCTATGGCAGATGAGTATTAGCTAGGGTGAGGGGAATTGCCTACTCCAGAGTGGTGGGCAAGGTTGAGGTATAGTTAAAGGAAAATGCAGTCATGGAGCATTTTGGTTTAGCTTTTTTTCTCTGTGACCTTTTTTTAGAGAGAACTAGTGCTTTCTTCTGGGGAAAGGATTCTGAGTTACTGTTCAGCCAAAGTCAAATTTGTTTGGCCTCATACAGGATAAGGGGAGTTGCAGCCTGGAGAACACACTCAAAGAATGTCTGGGCTGTGACAGATGGGGTCATCACGAGAGAGTGAGGTATTAAACCTTGATGTGTGCAAAACTGTTTTCAAGTCCATTTTAACTCCTTGTGGTCAATGACAAAAATTATTAAAAAGTATTGTGTTTCTATCTGTGCAGAAGTGTGGGGCCAGGTAAAAGATCTGTGCCTGGACCCTTACTGTGGTGCCCTCTGCATCAGGCCTTAAAACCATATGGGCCACCTATTTATGCCCTTGAATAGGAGCAAACAATGCTGCAGTATAATAGAATCATTTTCAATGCAATTAAAAATATTTAGAAAATGAAAGGCAACATGTGAGTGTTACAGTTGTAAGGCAGCCCTTCTGAATAGAAAATGTTTGGTAGCATCAGGAATAGTACCAAGAAAAAGGCATTGCTTTACTGCTATATAAAAATAGGGCTTCAGCCACATCTTAAATACTGTACATTGCAATTGTTTCCCCATCTGTAACAGGACAGATTGGAGTTAAGAGGTACAGAGAAAGGAAACTAAAATGACTAAAAAGATGGGCTGCAGCATCCCAAGAAGAGGCTAAAATACCTGAGATTCACAAATACTGGGAGGTGAAGGCTGAGATAGAGTTGATTTTTACAGATCTACGAAGAAGATAGATCAAATGCCACTCATTATTCATCAAACCCTCTATTAACAGGATTAGGGTCTACATAACTTCTTTGTTTTGAATAGGTCATCTACTAGTTTTGTTACTTTACACACTGCATAGGTCACTTCTGGTATGTGCTGCCACAGCAGACTGTGGAAACAGATCAAAAATATTGGGCAAAACTGTGGATTGGAGTTCCATAAAGAAATACTGAAGAGATTAGGCAGCAGATTCTGCAACATCCTCAGTACAGCTCTTGAAGGAGAGACTGAATACTTGACTAGAGGAATGCCAGTAGGGTTTTCTATGTTTTAAGACTGTGTATATAGTTCCTAGTGAAACCAAAATCTTTAAGATGTAGGTGAATTTTCCCTTTGAAAAGAATTCAAAGGGTTTTTTTCTTAACTTTTGGATAGGCAATTCCAGCTTATGTGCTCTAATTTACCAGTCTGTGGGAAAGTGTTGTCTTCTTTCTGTTGTCTGTAAATCAGCCGTTTCAGCCTCATGGAACTGAAAGTTTTAGTTGATTCCTGTTCTTAGTTTATTTATAAGACTTCAGCCAGTGCTTGGACTTAGGTACAGTTATACATTGAGAGAGGAGAGGCAATAGAATTATATTGTGCAATTATTTTATTTTTGTAAAATAGTTTGCAACTACTTGTGATTACACTTAATGTTAAAAATAATCTATAAAGGAACTCTGGAAAAATGTGTCTTCACAGTCTAGTACAATTATATGATATTCAGTAATGGTGAAGTTTGGTTAACGTTGCTATTTTCAACTAGGTCACGTTATTTTTTGACATCTTGAGGAGATGAGCTGCTAGGTCTGATTAAATTGGCCAGTTGATCCCTTTTTTGGTATCAAGCCACTTTATTCTAGATTGTAGTCCTTTATATACTGCTTTGATGAAGTTTGTAACTTCCATTTTTGGCGCAAGAGATTACTTCTCCCTCTTCCTCATTTTCGTTTGAGTAGTGTATACTGTCAGGCTTTAAAGCATGGAGTTTATTTCTCTGCAAGCCTACTGACATCAGACTGTCAATTCAGTTACATTAAGCAGCCTTTTAGATCCATCTTTTGGCTTTGGACAGTGATGCCTTTATTTGCTCTTTTGTCTCTGTGAGGTGGCTTAAGAGAAGGGTAAATTATTTTGAACAATTTATAAACTCCCCCCAAGAGTTTTCAGCAAAATAGTTATTCTGCTAAGATCTGTGAGTTTTAGGGGTAAATAAATGCTTTATTTGCTCTCTGAATACCCACTTAAAACCAATAAGACTAATACATAATAGCACAGGGGATATTTCTGCACCAGAATGTTTGCAATTGTATTTTCGTGTTACTTCTTCCAGCACAAATGACAAGACTGTGCACAAGTCTTAATGATGCACCCTGGGGTGGCCACTTGCTTTTTGCTGTTTCCTGCTTTTCTCTCTCTTATCCTTCCCTGGAAGCAGGACAGGCCTTTCCACACGAGCGTGGGAGAGGAGTAGGCAGGAGGAAGTCTGTACTCCTTCCTTCAGTGTCAAACATAAGCTCTTCATCTTTATCTCCATAAAGTGCCAGATATTTTTTTTTCTGAGGTAAAGAGTTAAAACTCTTTGAAAACAAAGAGTTAGCAGATGAGTCTGTGTTGAAGTGTAGGATCTGGAAGTACAGGAGGAGATGAAAATGCGTAGGTCTCTATCCCAGTGATGCTTCATGTAACCTCCTCAGTCAAATCCTTCTGCAGAGCTCACAGACTCCTTTGCAGCCCATCCCAGTAAGATCAAATTCTTTCAAGCAGGAGACTTGTGAAGTGAAGGAAAAGCCCCATAGCTATCTGCAGATACCCAAATCCTCTTGCTTTTGCTGTTGGTGCAGGTATCACAACAACTGCCATTATCATGGGTGTTATTTTGTGTCAGTAACACGGAGGATTCAGCAGTGTCACGTCTGTCCCAGCCCAACTTAGCTCACTCTTCAGGATTTTGGGGGGAGGTGGGGAAACAGAGCTGGTCTTTGGCAGCCTGCACCTGGGGAAGTGTATGCACCCTCTTATACCTTATCACATGGCTACACTGGCCAAATACTCTGTGTCAGAAGGTGCAATGACAGGAGATGGCTGGCAGTGTTTGACAAGAGTTGTTCAGGGAGAGAATTGGATGGTTAGTTGAAGCTGAGGTACTAAAAGATGTATTTCTATTACTTTGGTGTTTGATGTGGCTATGATGAAAGAATCAGTGACCTTTGCAGTTCTGCTAATGGATCACGGGTCAAGTGTCAGGCAAAGTGTTACAAAGCCGAGGTTGTAGTGCTTTTAACACTGAAGAAATCTTGGAAGATTAATGTTTGGAAGGGAAAAAAAATAGGGATAAATTTTTGAAAGTCCTATTATTTCTTGGTTAGATCTCAAAGACAGCTTTTAAGGACTCAGAGTAGCAAGGAGGAGTTTGACTTTCACCAGTGTTGTCTGACTTGGCAAACGACCCTGCAAGCCTTTAATCTTTTTTTTTTTTAATTTTTTTTGTGCTCATTGATGGCCCGGATTTCTCGCTCTTACAAAGACTTGTGGTTTGACATGACTTAGGTTTGCTTCGGTTATGAGGTTCACAAACAATTTAGTTTTGTTATATCTTCAATGCCAGAAAATAAATACACATACACTTGAAATCCAGTGAAAGTCAGACAAAGTCTTTGTAGGGTTTTTAGTTTTATCACTAGAGCCCTGCTCATCCAGGGAGCCTAGAGAACAGCTAGAGTAGAAGGAAGAGTCCTGCCTGCCTTTCATGTGGAAAAACCTGGCTTCTTCATCCCTTTCAAGGCAACAGAATGTCAAGTCAGGTTGAGTTGCCTAAGGCTGCTATGCAGTAAGGGGATTTAAATGTAACCTCTGCATACAGAAAAAGGAAGTCCCTTAATTCATTCAATATTTTATTAGAAATCTCTTAATGCTGGTCTTATTCCTAAAGGTAAACATCTCGGAGGCTTTTCAAAGCCTGTATTTCATTATTTAATAATCTGTTTTCACTAACACAATTCCCTAGGTCTGAGCCTGTAACTAAGTCCACAATCTGGAAATATCAGCAGTCCAGGAACTGTTAAATAATTAAGCCATTGGTGCCTTTAAGTGTTAGGGCTTGAATAACTCGTATTTTATTTTTGCAAACTGCTGGGAAAAAAGATGTCATTGCAAAATACTACTTACTAACTCTTTTTAAGGAGAAAATTACTTTTTTTCTACAATGATATAGCTTGAAACTGTGAATTTTTGTTCAGAAAATAGTATTTATAGGATAACTCTTAAGAGTGAGCCAGTACAGACCTGATTCTTGGTGTAGAGCAGTTTCATCTTTATCGAGAGTTATCTCACCTTCTGGACTCACTGGAAATCCCTATCTCCATTCAGAGGACTTGTATATGGCAACCTTTTTTAAGGAATTTCATCTGAATAGCCACTGGAAAATACAGGGAAGTGTTTGGATGTGGAATAGCAAAGCCTCACATGGTGTGTGTGCAATCAAGTGCTGGTTCCTCTGCCTGTGTGCATATGTGAGCACAAGCATGTGTTTGCATGTGTCCTCTCTCTCAGATGGGGCAAATGTCTCTGAAGTTAACTGAGGGCCAAATATTCCAGCTACTCATTTTGTCGTCTCAGACACCGAGGTGGGTGTGGGTTTGTTCTGAACACATAGGATATGACACAGGCTGCTCTCTAATTTTAAGCAGATGGAGGCAGGTCAGTCCACTGAGGGAGTTTCTCATCCATGAATGATACATGTCATGATTTTTCTTCATCAGAAAATGAGATTGGTTTTAGCATAGTGTTATATACCCTTGAGGAGGAAAAAGTAGTACAATCATGGATATCGTATGAAAGGAGTTCAAGGAGGGGTAACAGTGGGCTTTTGAGAGCAGTAATAACATACACTCCCTAATTCAGTCCAGATAGAAAACATTTGAGTGCTATAATTTGTTGTGGCACCAGGTTACTTTCTTTTGTAGGCAGTTTGAATTCAGTTGCTGTGTGGAGTGAGATGGCTGGGTAGAAATGGGGGGCTGGTTGGGGAAGGGGAAGAAAATTAGATTTTGATGAAATGTTGTAGGACGTGAGAATATTTTCCTTGTATTGCTAAAAGGAATTCTGCACTTCAGAATGCATAAACTAAATTTGTACGAGGCAGGAAATATAAATGGCCTGTCTTGACTGCTGGGGTTTCTTCTGTTCTGTTGCATATGAAGGTATGACAATGCTACCTTTTTGTTTCCATGATGGAACATACTCAATAAGCCAAAATCTGTAAATAAGTTGTTAGAACTAATCCACTTCTTTCATTGTCTCTGCTTGTTTACTTTGACTTTTTGAAATATCTTGTGATTCTTGTGATCTGTAATGGGAAATCTGTCTCTATTCCCTTCAGAGTTTATTTGCTGTGTTTATAAGCTTAGACAGTATTGACATAGTTACTAAGGAGAAGCTGGCTTTTGGCAATGCCTGAAGTTTTAGCAACATTATTTATACATAGAAAATTTAAACACACAAACATTAAAGTAAAAAACAGTTTTTAAATTATTTGATTTCAAATGTCCCATAAGTTTTGAAATACTAGTTTCAAGCTCACCTCTACTACCTTTGTTAGACCCCTCTGTCTTCTCTATGTTCATCACTAAATAATTGAGAATTGTGGGTATCAGCATGAAAATATTTTTCTAGTAACTTTAAGAACAACAAACTGCCTCAAAAATGTAAATTACAATAACATGAAGCTTGCTCTTCAGATCGACAAATAATTTAAAATAACTTTCCTCTTGGCTAGGATTGACTGGACTTATTTGCAGCCCTAATTTAAACATCATATTGACATCTTGTTGTGATTATCTGCAAAAAGAATGTGGAGATATCTGTGGTTATCGTCATGATATCCCATTAATTAAGCTGGCTGTTGTCTGCCACTGAGAAATGGTGATGAGCAATTATACACCTCTTTGGATTTTTTTTTTGTGACTGTCACAAGTGAATCAAAAAGAGTTTCTGTTATTATAAAGGCATCCCATTTCTTTATATAGCTGTATTCTAATTACAAAGTATTTTTCCCCTGAAATCTTAGTAATAATTGCATTGTATCCCTTTGATTATTTTAGTTTATTTTATGAAAGTTTAGAATTCTTATTTTAATTATTAAAAATTGATGCAAAATCATGTTTTAAACCAGACAGCAACCAGAAATATTTTATCTGGTGTGCCAGAAAGGGAGAATATAACAGTCTATGATTCTATCAAAAGGGAAGCCTCTAAAATGTGGCTTAAATCTCAAACTATCCCTTTCATGCACAAAGTAATAAAGTATCTTCTGCTGTCACTTCTTTCTTGTGGCCCAAGAGAGTTTTCTTCTCATTCTTGTGTTTCTCATAGACCTTTTTATCTTTGCCACTAGGATTTGAGAAAATTGCTGTAATATACTGTCATGCACTCAACTTGAGTGCCACAGTTCTTTTGAATCACTGCACTTGTTGAAGAGGGCAGGTGACCTTTTCAGTGCTAAAATTTCCTGATTTGCCTTAATGAAGTAATTCAATCTTAATTATTGTTGTATTATTTAATAATACATTTTATTTTGGGTTTTTTTAGTAATTGCCAAAGAGTCGTGTCCCCAGCCATGTCACAAAAATAAATCAAACCGATTCCTTTTGTGTCCTGTATCATAACCACAGCAGATGACTTACTTTAGAGATGTTTTATTCTTTTTTGAGAGGAGCAGAAACATGAGTATGAAGGATGAAAGATTATTTAAAATAGTAATAAGGTACTTAATCAATTCCAGGTAAGCAACCACAAATGACCTCAGATTTGCAACAGGGAAAGCATAGGTACAGACAGAACAGAGCTACTAAAATGGGGTAGCTTTTCAGATTTTCTGCCATATTCTTGCTGACTCTGTGGTAAATGTGATGTAACTTGTCTCCCTTTTTGTCTTCACTCTGGAGATAAAAGGACAGTCATAACACTCACATGAGAATCTTCTAGTTTTTAGTCTATAGGTCAATTCAGTCTTTGGAGAATGTATGTCCCTGAAGAACAGAAGGAAGAAATTAATAGATCATCTTGAATGAGTAGTCTTACAACAAACACTTGTGTAAATAGGAATGATGTAATGCACATTAGAATTAAGACTTCCCTTTGGAATTAGGAGGCAATTAAGTGTCAAACTTGAGGCAGAAATTAAACCACGATGCTAATAATTTTTTTTTTCTCTGTTGCAACAACTCTCATTTCCTTTTTAAAATTTGGCTTATTAAGCTGTTTCAGATGTCACAAAAGGGTCTGAACAAATAGCTCTTAGGTCCCTGCATTAATCTGGTATCTTTGTTGTTGGCTTGCTGTGAACCACAAAAAATTATACTGTTGTGCGTCTATCCACAAAGTTAATCTCAACACTGTACTGCAGCTTGCTTTAGAGACCTCTGAACAAAAATAAGTTTGAAGAATCCATCAGTTGCACATAGAATTTCACTGTATCACTAATGAAATGAGAATGAAAGTTAAATCCAGCTTTTAATGCTTGCTGAAGTCCAAACTTACTGGATTTCATTACTTGTTGTTTTAAAGGACTTACTAATGAATTAATAATTATTTAATTTAAAATATGGTATTTAATTATGCAGTTATTTGACTTCATTATTACATAATTATAATAAAATTTGAATTGTCAACTAATACTAATTATTCCTTATTTATATATGAATTATTCAAATCTTGATCATTAACTTTCAGCATACTGAGAACTTCTAGCAACAGCTGTGAGTTTTCAGCCTTCTACTTTATTGGTAACAGATCTGGAATTTTCTTCAATAATGCTTTTTTGTAGCACTTGGGAATTTTTATTGTGTATTCAGAACAAAGTTTTCCTACTATACAAATTGCAAACTTTTTCTCTACTACAATTTCAATACTTTAGCTTTTGACACCATAAACTCTGAGATATTACTTTTCCTCTGAATCCTAAATAATGCTCCCGTGAATAATTTTAGGAAAGCTTTACCCTTGTAATAGCTTGCTCAGAATAAATACGTCTTGGGAAAGGACATTACTAGAAATGAAAAACTGATATATATATATCAATCTCTTAAAGCTTTTGCTTTTGCAGCTTTATTAAGGAGCAGAGTTCATTTTAAAGTTATGATTTCAGTGGCAGATCATTGAAAGGTGATTCAAAGAGATCTAATGAGGTTGTTCTTTATAAAAACATCTTTGTGGAAAATATGCCCTTTCTGTTCTTTCACTATGGATGACCAAATTTTGTTTTAAGGTTTCAGTAAAGCACTGAACTGTTGTCTGGTTTTTAGGTCTTATTCTCTTATACTTTGATCAAGCCTTGGTTCATTTTCTAACTTGTTTTGGTAGTTGCTAAGTAGTGCTTACTCAAAGTCAAGTATTTTTCAGTATCATGCTCATGTCCAGTGATTAAGTGCACAGGAAGCTGGGAGGGAGCATGGCCAGGATAGGTGACCTAAACTGGCCAGAGGGATATTCCATACCACAGAGGTTTATGCCCAGTACATAAACTGTATGGGGATGGGATAAGCATCAGTCAGCGAGTGGGGAGCAATTTTACTGTGCATCACTTGTTTTTCTTGAGTTTTCTTCTTCTCTCTTTTTGTTATCTCCCTTGTCCTTACAATTATTATATTTTAATTTACTCCAATCATTAAACTATTTTTATCTCAACCCACAAGTTTCACCGTTTTTTCTGATTCTCCTCCCCATTCCACTGGGAGACAGGCAGTGAGCAAGAGGCTATACAGAACTTAGTTACCAGCTAAGTCATAAATCCATAACTTTTCCCTCTCATTTTCAAACACCATTCATTCAAATATGTTCTGACTATTTACTGATTATTCTGGACAACATCAGCGTACAATCAACATTATTCTCATACTAAATCTAAACCACAGCACTGTAGCAGCTACTAAGAAGAAAATTAACCCTATCCCAGCTGTAGCCAGGGTGAAAGGAAAGAAATGAGTGCATGATATAAACAGGAAGGAAGGAGGTAGTAGAAGGTTAAGCCTAACTGCTGTGCCCTGAGGCTGCAGGCAGAGGCTGTTGGGCAGGAATGGGACCACCTGTAGTGTAACATGTTTTTACTGGTGCTGCTGACCCCCAGCTCTTCAAGGTGAGATTCTGGTGGCCATACTGTCATCTCACCTGGGCTTGTGCAGAGTGCTGGAGTGGCTCAGGTGGGAGGTAACCTCGGCCATTGTAGCATGCCTATTGTGACAATTTAAAACTCATTATGTGAATGTTGGATGCAAGTATTTAAATTGAAACGAACACTTGCTCCTACAAACATAATAGAGCTGTGAGGAGAGCAACTGCTTTGGGCCCACATTGTGCTTCAGGTACTGCAAGAAATTTGTCAGTATAGGTGGTAAGAAAGTAAGGGCACACTTACTTGCCCTAAACTTAGTGCAAGTATATTCTGAAGTTTGTCCTCTATTGGCAATGTTTGGAGCCTATCCTAATTAGGTCTAGGCAGTCTAATAGGATTATTGTGCTAGAAATGTGGCATTGAAGACTTTTTTTTAATTAGGCTTTTTAGCTCTGTTACCCTGTACAAACACAAATACTGTCAGCTACTCCATGGCACATCTACTTCTGTTCAGTTGACGTGTTTGCATTTTCTGGAAAAGAAACCAAATTACAAATGACAGCGCACAGCATTCCCTCTTGCATTAGTTTGAATGAATTGAGTAGGTTATAGAACTATGTTTTCTTATGCCTTTTTGGTTGAGAGAAAATTATTGGTTTTGCCAGATCTTTGACTTCTTTTGTATGAGGCAAGGGGGTCTCTGGAAATCCACATCACCTTAGGGAGAGTTTTTAAAGAATTCACCAGTTTCTAGAGGGTCTGCTGGATCAGTCTCAATGGTAGACATAACAAGAATGCAAATTACTTACATTATACAATTTTAATAAATATGATTCAAAGACAACTGTTCCTGCAGCTTGTCCAACAGGAAAAAAAATGCCAAGGCCAACTGCTGAACAAAAATGCCAGTAGCTGTGATGAATTATAATTCATTTTGGACAGGCAACGATAAATATATGACCTAAAGGAAAAGAAAACTTGAGGCAATGTAAT
>VXBA01005600.1:2105331-2284005 GCA_013399895.1 Serilophus lunatus | reverse complement strand
AGAATCCCAGTAGTAATGTGAACTATGAGCTGAGCAGGAAACTCTCTGAGGGGTTAGAAATCAGGTTCTAGATCTTCAGTTGTTCAAAACCAACCTAGAAATGCATTCAGGAAGGATGCAGCAAGTCTTGCAAAAGGTGAGGGTCTCCAGTAAAAGACAATTTCTGTGATTCTAAATGCTCATCCAGAGAAAACTCAGAAAAAACGTTTTATTTCCCATACAGCCTTAGCAATAAGTCACTTCCCTGTTACAGTAGTACCTACAGAAGATGGCTAAACAGATGTCTTCTTTCCCATGTTTGAAGAACCTCTTTAGTTTGAGAGCTATTCATTTCTTCTTCTGGGCTAAACCCCAAGCTCAGTGTGATTTTTATAGCCTTCTATGTTTTGCTGTGTTTCTTTTGCTGTTTTCCTTCCTACAAGGTATTTTGTACCCTCTAAGTCCATGAGAAATGGTCCCTCATGTATTCTCTTCGCTGTCTTTTTTCATCTATAGGAAAGATGCTGTGTCTGACATGAAACCGCCATCGAGTACAAATCTTGGATCACTCATCAATTTCTACATATCCATTCACTGAGCCACTCCTTCTTCAGTACAACAGTATATATGCTTTTTTCCCCTCTGTTCAGACCATGCCACTTTCCACAGGATTATGATTGGTTGTGGGTCACTGTTTTAGGGCCTCGATTTATAACTGCAGTTCCATGCGAGGAAGCACAAGGGGATTGCCAATAGACTGCCAGCTTCAGATTATAAAATGAAAAATAGTATTCAAAATAGTCCCTGAAATGCCTGAATGTTAGAGGAAAAAATGCTTTAAAGGTTATTTTTTTTAATTTCTTTTTTCCTAATCTCATAAGGTTGCTTGTGTTGTGTTTTGTGGTTTGTTGGTGTTTTTTGTTTGTTTTGGGGTTTTTGTGTGTGTGTTTGTTTTCGGTTTTGTTATCATTGAATTCCAGTAAAATTAATACTATGTGTTAGACTCAGACCAGTCTTGGCTGTCCCCTGGCAGTGAGACCTACCTCTATTGATGTGTAGGATTGAAAGCAATAACAGACTGAAGAACTGAATGATGTGGTCTGTCATTATTTCAGATGCACACAGATTACAATTCAAAGCTGTTGGGCTGGATTTACTGTGTTTTTATCACAGTACCACATGATAAATTATTACATTCCAGTATAAAGATTGCTGAAATTCGAAGGGGATATGCAATAGCAAACACTATGTGTATTATATTCTGTTCTAGGGGCCTTGTTTTTGTCGCTAACTAGTGACTAAGGAGAAATGTGCTGAGACTGGGAGTGACAGCAGCTATTATCAACGTGTGGGAATGGGGACTGTGTTGCTGGGCCCAGATATATAGCAACAAACAGCACACAAAATATTAGGCCAGAGTGAAAGCAGAGGCATGATCTTTTCTCTGTTGGCTGCCAAGATCCATCTCTTGTGGACTGATGAAAGGAACGTGAGGCCACACGTGCTGAGATAGCCCTTCTGTGATGCTTAGAGAGTTACAATGGGAAACAGGGAGCACCTACAGTCTCCATTTGATGTTTGGTCCTAGAACTGTTAAATGAAAGTCTAAGCCTAGGAACCAAGGTTGTGTCTTTGGGTTTGCATGGTCCTTCTTGACACCAGTGTACACCAGGAGTCATTTTCATCGCTTACCAATTGTATTTCAAAGTAAAAGGCCTTTTGAAGTACAGTTGAAGTGTAGAGGGACAGCACAAGTGATTGTGTGCAGAAGTGAGTATAATATTTGAGGTGAATTCAGCACTGTCAGAGACAGGCTGACCCAAAGGACCCTATATGGGCCGTCCTTGAGTGACTTCTGGTGTAACCATTAACTGTTACCCAACTCCTGCTGGTCTTCTTCCTTCCTTAGCTGAGACCATTTTGGCGAGCAAGGAGCACTGTGTTGTAGAGCCGTGTCCCTGGTTTTGTGAGGGTAGCAGGATTGTATTACCTGCTCTGCTATCTGCAGTGTCTAGCCCAGGAACCCAGCCAGAGATGACTGCTGCTATCTGCCGAGTCTGATACTCGGATTAGGAAAAACCAATAAAGTGATATCTGAGTGGCATCTGAAATTCCAACTATATGATTCCAGAACTAAAAACTCTGTTCTGATCCAGTCACAAGAAGAGACTTTGCATTTAAATGTTGAATGTTAGATTAAATATTGAGGGCCTGATTCTTCATTGCATTCCACTGGTGTTATTCCAGGATCAGTATTCAGACTGCATCTTTAAATATTAAATTTCTTCTGACAGGATGGAACCTGATATGCAACCTCTGACTTTGGGCTCCCATGCTGTTTTCTTATGTCACAAGTGATGAAAATTTCCAGAAACAGTGACTAGCAGCAGCAAGAGACTCTGCAATATTCACCTTAATTACATTCTATATTTTCAGACATAATTTACAGTTTTAAAATGTTGCAAAATGAGTGTCATGACATGAGAGCTCAGTATCATGCAGCAAGCCACTGGGAACAGGAAAGTTTTTCTTTCAAGACTCAACAGAAACAATCCCTTACTGTGTGACAGAAACAAGCTGCACCAAAACTGCCACTGATTCAGCATGGTTTTCTTATTTCAAACTGGGCTACAGCCTGAAGTTTGCAGTAGAGATTCAAACCCTGCAGGGAAACACCAGAGGCTCGAGCCTTTCTCCCCACATCCATCATGTGCCAGGTAGGGAAACAAATGAGTAGCAAAACACTCTCTGTACAAAAATAGCATAACAAATGGCTCCAGGGCACACAGAGAGAGGCCAATATACAACATTAATTAGCCTAAAAGTAATTAGCAAAATATTGCTGAAAAATCTTAAGTGGCACAGTTGAGAGCTGGATGCGTTTTTGAACTCGAGAACATTAAAATCCTTGTGCAGTAGCTGTGAATTTGATGCATATTGGGAGATTTCAGTGACAAGCAGCCCAGTTTTGACTGGAATAGAGAAATACAGTATGAAACATAATTTGCTGTGGAATTTAAAGGGTTTGAATGAAATGTATATTTTCCCAGAAAATTCTGACCTATACAAGACAAGGAAAAAATAGATATTACCCTTCACTAGAATTAGTCACTTTAATTGCAGTGAACATTTTTCTGAATTTAGCTGTGTTTTCCTAGGTAGTAACGGTATTGAAGTAAATAATTCATTTTTCAAACATATTCTTTATTCAAAAGCTTTGGACAAATATTTATTATACTAGATTTTGGCATGTGGATCATGCATGAACAGCCTATTCTTAGTTTTACTTACTGCATTCAATACTTAGTATGACATCCTTGAGCTATGTGATCCATCATATAAAATCTTAAGTTTTAAAATATTTTCCCATTTTTCACTCTACTTCTTCTCTTGACCAGTTGGAAATGAAGAATATGTTTATCATACTTCATTAAACACAGGAGTCTGTTTAGTTTTCTTTATTTAGTCTGAGCACTAAATAGAAATTGTATGTGCCAGAAATTAAACCATGTTGAAAATAGCAGAAGAACTTGGGGAACTTGGAAAAGGTCTAGGCAGCATCTAAAAGAATTTGTCATAAATCATAGAAATGAAAATTTAATTATAGTGATTGTGCAGTCATAAGTAATTAGCCTGTGTCAATACCAATAGTGGCAAAAGGTCTTCAGGAGGGAGACAGTACACAAGTTTCAGGATGGACACAGAGACAGGCAGTATCCAGTGGGGATGCTTAATCTAAGTCCTGAAAGTCAAGAGAGTGTTCTTCTGGGCCAGCCCTGCCATCTTTTGGTTTCGGACACATGTCTGGGCAACGTTTGTTTCAGAGGTGTTTCAGTAAGTTATGTGGGCTGACTTCCTTGGAGTCTGCTATATCACACAGATTTGAGAGTTCTGGAACACCATTATCAATTAAATTATGACTCAATATCCCTTTTAACAGAAAATAATGCATTTCTGTAAAAATTAAGGAAACAGTCTTGAACCCCCCCACTCAAATTTTGTTCTTGCCATAGGCGTGGTCATATACCTTCATTCAAGCATCAGAAGTGGCAATGATTGTCCAATGTTGATGGGTGTTACTGAAAGCAATCTTGTTTACAGGTCTTGCTTTTTCTGGGAGGTAGTTGGATTCCTCAAAGAGCAACTGTTTCCTTTCTGTGCAAAGTCTGGAAATCTATGAGGTACTCAAAAGCTCTTTGTTAGATGTTATAAATTTTTAAACTATGATATCTAAAACCGTATTTACACTAGAATATACTGAGAGACAGGATATTTAGATTCAAGAGCTTCAATTTACTTCCGTTGAAAAGTAGAGAAGAGCAGTTATTTATACAGTTTGTATGTAGGGTAACATTTGGATTTGAATTACCTTCATTATTTGTACGTTGACTTTTCAGTTTACGCTTAATGCTACAAACAAGTCCAACTAAATATTTTTCTGTACAAATGTTATTTATTTACACATGAAATTTATCAATTCTTCTGTTACAGTAACAGAGCAACTTTTTTTGCTATTTGGTAATTTTTAAGTAACATGATTTAAAATAGTAATTGTGTCCAATTTTAAGCTTTAGGTGACATTTTTGAATGAATGAAAGCCTAAAATGTGCTGTTCATTCAAACATGAAAAACACCTACCTAATTCTGCCACTGCCTGGCATCTGTGAATGAAAAGTATTTGCTTAAAAAGATACAATGAAAAATGCAAAAATAAACAAAATAGTTGTCATTGACAAAGGTGGGGGCTTTATTTTTTGGTTGTATGGGGTTTTTTTCCCCCGAAGGCTGTAAAGCTCTTCACAAAAAGTGCTGAAAAAGTTGACCTCAAAGCATTTCTCCTTCAGCTACTGAGTAGAGATGCTCTTCCATTTGGAAACCATTGGATATATCTGTAAAATTACTGGAACGAAGTGAATAGATAGTGTTATTTGGTGTTGATTAATGCCTTTTGCTTCCATAAACTTCCCATGTTCCTAGGAAAAAGGCTACTGGACTACATTTGCAGAGTGGCTACTACCCTTATGTAGAGTTTAGAGATATCATTTTCCATGGCATGACATTGTGTCCTAAGTGCTGCTTATGTCCTAAATACATTGGCAGTAGCTGTGTTCACAACCAGGGTGCTCCAGTGGTCGCAGATTAAAGGTGGGAGTGAGACAAACTTGGCTCCACTCCCAAATCTTTCACCAGCTTCTTCCAGGATTAAAGTATCTCTCCATGTCTCTCTCACTGAGACTTTTTTTTCTCTTGTAGCTGGTCTATAGAGAATGTAGTTGGTTAAGACCTTGATTTAAACTGTCACAGGGCAGTATCTGTGACTAACAATTTCTAATCCCTCCAGCTGCTTTAAGCATTGTGCCCCATTGTAGCTGGTCTTGACCTAGAATGAACCATGGAATGTTGAATTGGACCTATGGAAATGTAGATTCATTACTATTTAAGCAGAATATAACAGCAAGATCTGTCTGAGTATGGCATCCTTAACATGAGTTAATAAGTTGAGAAACAGAGCCCTGTAGCCCCTCAGCACAGGTTGCTGGCAGTGCCTAGGCACAGGTACCTCTTCTCTCTTCTCTGCTCTGACTTTACACATGGTCTTGGTGACCAAAGTTCAAAGCCTCATTCTCCCTTTTCAAGGCATTCGCTGGTCTGATGCCAGTGGTTTTCAAGACCAAAACCATCTGTATATTAGACTTGAGACGAAGACAGAAGTTGGTGATTCTGTATAACTTTTTTATTTTTCAAGTAAGTTTTTCTGCTCGCTCTAGACACCACAAGTGTCAAAAAATGCAACATCTGATCCTAAAACTTGTGGTCCTGAAATTGTGTAAGAACTGGAAAACCAGACAGAGCCTGGAATTTGAAGGAAAAAAATTAATTTGAAATGCAGGCAAGAGTAAGACTGGATTATAGCTCCCCATCTTACTGACTATAAAAATAAATCCTCTGTTTCTACTATGAGGTTATGCCTTTTGGATTCCAAGGGAGCCTGTGTGCTGGACAGACAGTATATCAGGCCTGATTGCCTTAGGCTTGTGCTGGCATACTTAGGGAGAAGGTGCAGCATGGGACTGTGTCCACTTCAGGTGTGGCCTCCAAACCATTCAAAGAATTTGCCTTCAACCTACTGAGGTTAACTTCCTGAGTCATGAGTTCACCGAGCGTTTAATCCAGAGCTGTTAAAGGGCTCATCAGCCTTCTGGTAAATTAATCAGAGTGCCTTTGTAAGAGATTATTACCTATATTTTATGAAATTCTGTATAACACCTTAACAATATGTCAGTCTCTCAGCTGGAGTACATTTATAACTGCACTGGCTACACTTAAGATGAGCTGATTTTTTAGCAAAAGAGCATCTATTATATTTCACAACTACTTAAAGAGTAAAAGCTTTGCCTAATTATAACAATGATCCTTACGTTATTGTCTAGAGATCCGTTTCTACCAAAAGTTAGAAAGAATAAGGACATGTGAGAAAAAGTAACCTAGTGAGCAACATACTTGGCTGTGATACCATTTAGGCAAATGGTGGTGTTTAAGACACTAATAATGATATAGTAACCTTCTTTGAACTTTTGAAATCCACTAAAGAAATGATTATATATTAATATAGGATTATATATTAATATAGGATTCATAATCTGATAAAGTATGAATTGGAAAATAGGATTGTTTACACTTTCTTAAAATATCACATCAATTTCTTTTTAAACAGTGATTGAAGTACATTTGAAAAGCGTATATGTGGTCCTGCTTCAAGTAATAAAGGACTAGCAAAGGAAGGGTGATGCTGCCAAAGAGTCATCTCCTGAAAACATCTTCATGTAGGACTTGGCTGGACGGTGGGTGTTTTAGGCTGATATTAAGCCAATACTAATGGCTATGGTTAGGATTAAGGATGGCAGAGAAACAAAGCCTAGCATTTTAGATGGAGTAGGATTACAGTAAAGCTCCCAAAGCAAAGGACAATCTGCAGAAAGACCTCTCTCTGTAGAAATTCTTCATGTGTGGCAGAGGGATCATTTGAAGTGGGGATGCCAAAAACATTGTTTGCTGAGGACTTCACATGGAACTAGGCTATGGCTTGATTCAGGCACTAGCATGGACTAAACCTTAGGACTAGGGTGGTGAACTGAGGAGATTCAAAGCTTAGGGCTGCAGGTAGACTCCATCTTGCTGTAAATAGGTTACCAAAAAAGGGGAGAAGCTGCCAAAATTGTTATCCCCTGAGAACTTTATGCAGGACTGTGTTGTGGAACTTGGGCTAAGGCTGGGGTTGTGCAAGAGACCAAATGAAGAGGCATAGGTGAAGTGAGGCTGTAAAGGTGCTGCTAAAGAAATTGGCAGTCTACAAGTAGGCTTTCTCCTTCAGAGAGTCTTGTGAGGGAGAGCTGTGGGGCTTCTTTTATGGCTTAGTACTGGTTAGGGTTAGTGGAGAGGCAGAGCCTAGAGCTGCAGTTGGATTGGAGCTGCAAAGGGGGTGTCAAAGGAAAGAGTAAGCTCGAGAATGATTTCACTTGCAAGAACTTCATATGGGACTTCATGTGGGTTTTACCAGTTAACATCTAGAATTCTATTCCAAATTATATTATTCTATGATTATATATTGACTCTGGGAAACAACATGAAATGAAACACAAAAAAAACCCTTTGTGGCTGCAGTTCAAGTTCAAAAACCAGAAAATTCAGGATTATTCTCCCATGGTCTCCTCAACATGAAAGATTCTGATGCAGCACTACATTGGCTACTATCCAGTCTAGTTGGGAGGTAAATTGTAATCCTCCTCCTGGAATCCAGCCTTCACCGCCAATGCCCCCAGCCCCTCTTCTCCTGAGAGCTGAAGTCAGCCAAGTAGAACCACAAACCCTGCAAGAGACAGACATTCACAAACCAGTCCTCCCACTTCTCTACCTCAACATTTCCCTCTTGTTTGCTGAATTTCCTTCTTGGCCCGGACAATTCCAGGCGAGACCAGTCTTTGCTGTGGCAAACCCTCTAACCCCTTTGGGCACAGAGAAGACAAAGTGTGCTTTCTGGCTCCAGCTTGCAAACAGCTGAGACTTCATCAAACCAAAAATTCAGCTGTTGATGCTAAACATGTGATGCTTCCAGGCTATATGGGAGGCAGTGCCTGGGAGCTGAGAATGCCGTGTTTAGAATGGCTAAGCCATCCCTTCCTGGGAAGACCCTTTCAGAATCATTTGACAGGTAATTTTGTGGGACCATTCAAGTAGTCTGTCTGCCATGTCAGACCTGTGAGATGTCAGCTAAATTTACTGCTTTCTTGCTGTGAGAATCCCATGTTAGCTCTTCTAAGTTTGCAGCTCTGTATAAATCAAGCAGTTTGCTGAGATAAGAGCCAAACCATAGAATAAAATATTTCATTAAGTACTAAGTGCTAAATTTTTAAGCATTGACCATTTCAAGGGCCAATTCAAACAAGACAGGATTAAGCTGAGCTGTTTACCTTCCTAATGCTGCTCACTATAGCATAATAAATGATAGGGCCATAAGCCAAGGAAGGCGACTGGAAGAATGTTTTGTTTAGACTGCTACAATAGCCAATTCAACATCATGATAGGAATGCAGCGTGTTAGGAGTGACCTGAACCAGCAGAGTGGAGTTACTGAAATGCCTGAAGACACTGAATTTATGCTTCAGATTTCCTCAAGCATCCCTATAGTATTTAAAGATTTTAGCAGTGGATGTTAATGTTATTTTATAAAGGGGAGTGAGGGGGAAAGAGATTAGTTTTGTCTCTATTTTTCTCTGGTTTTTATTAAACTTGTTTTATGTGAGTATTTACTTCATACAGTTTCCAGTTTTACCACTAGCTAAGTGCTTTTTTGAAAAGTCCCTTCATTCTCCATACCACTGTTTTCCTTTCTGTAAAACTGCAGCATTGCTTCCTTCTTTCTCTCTGGAGCCACCAGCTCTCTATGGTCTCTGGAGAGCTTTCATTATATTTTTGTTTTATTGGCAGAAGGACCAGCAACTTCAGAACTGCCCAGAGAACAAAGAAAATTTAGCTTATGAAAACACTTTTATCCAATTCAGTGAGAAACAATCTCCAGGAAGCATTTTTCTGCAGGCCTAAAAAGACTTGTGAGTGGGGAGGTGGTATGAGAAAAGGAAAAGCACTGTTGTGCTGCACAAAGCAGTGCACTCTTCTCCCAGAACCTGCCTACTTTTTTATCATGTCAGAAGGTGGCTTTCATAGTCTCTTCAAGGTCTTTATTACTCCTTTGAAATTCTTAACAACTGATTTTTTTTTTTCTATTTCTGATACTCTGGTATCCAGCTGGTTTTTTTTCCCCTATCTTTAGCTCCTACTCTGACAGCAGAAATGTGGTGGGAAGAGGGGGGAATTAGAATTATGCAAATTAAGTGGGGTTTGATATGATTCTGCATGTTAAAAACTGTGGTCATAGCTTGTTTGAACTAGCACGTGGATTTTACAATCTACCTCCAAAAGTAGGTAGGGTGAAGAAATTGCATCTGAAATATTGAGGTGTTTTGCAGATGAGGATTTACCATGAGAAAGTATGAAGAAGGACTTTTTTCTCTAAAATTTTACTACTTGTTGCTATTAAGTATAAGCTTCTCCAAAGTTATGTCTTTATACCTGTATGCATTCATCCCTCTCTTCACTCTTCTATTTTAACTATTAACTGATGATGGTAGGTTTAGCTAAAAAGCTAATGTACACAGAACAGTTTTGAAGGCTGAAGTACTTTAAGTGTTGTCCTTAAAAATTACTAGTTCTTTACTAGTATATAACTGATCATCTCAGCCAAATATACTGATGTTTTTTCTAGGGAAAAAGCCCTATAATACTTAAGATTTTCAATGAAACTGAGTTTCTGAAGAAGATATAGGCCAGATCTTTAAAGATATTTTGTACTTTCCATTAATCTCTTTAAGAATGTGGGCTAGATGAATTTTTGAACTTGAGATATAAGAACAACCAAAAGTTTTATCCATGATGTTGGAATCTTTCTTTGAACTTTTTTTGGAGTCCCAGCAGAGTCATAGAAGAGAAAAGCAGTGTCTTCACAAAACTCTGATGAAAAATCCACAGTGTAAATAAAATAAACTACTAAGTTCTTGTTCCATATTCTTACTAGTGATACTACAGAAGAGACCAATGGTAGTTTTACCTTCTGCTTAACTTAGGATTTCTTGTAAAGCTCGTTTTCAATCATACCTGCTAATGGAAAACAAAACAGTTATTGTGGTTGAAGATTCACTTGGAGGTGAAATAGTTGTTTTAACGGTACTTAAGGATTTTGGTAAGTTTTTCTTATGTTTCTCTTTTTCACCACAGATTTAACCAATTTCTCCTTTTTCTATTTCTACTAAAAAATAAGCAACCAACAGCAACCAAAAAAATCATATCTCAATTTTTTATTGTACTAAACAATACCTTTAAAACTGTCACTGATTACTACCATATGGTTCGCTACCTAATATAGCCATGTTAGCATTTCTTAAATAACATAAATTCATAGTAACTATTCTTCTGATATAATTTTTTCTCATTCATGTCCATTTAAACAACGGAGCCATGAGGAGTTTCACCCTTGGCTGAAAGCTTGATCTTTTCAATGTACCATTTTCCGTGTTTGTGAGGATATGTGTGGTGAGGGATGTCTGAGAAGGTCATAGCAGCAACATATTGGATACAAATTCTTATGCCTTAAATGTTTAAAAAGTGAAATGAGTTTTCATAATGTTTTGAAGTATTGCTTGAAAATCTGCTGTGATCTCCTTGCTGTGACTAAATTCTAACCTTTCTTTTTTGTTTTGTTTTTAGAAGATTTTCTATACAGCTGTAATTGCTATCCAACTTCCTAAAATAGTCTAGTGTTTTCCTTCTGTACTCATGACATACTGCTACCAGAAAAGCTCTGACATTTCACTCAAAGCTGGACTGATGAGCAGTTTTTGAAATTATTAGACAAAGCACTACCACTGCAGGTGCTGAACAATTTGAAATGGTGAATCAAATCAGCTTGCTGCGGGCCCTTTGAAATGAACAAGCACAGTGTTTCAGCAAGTCTCCTAAGGAGTTTCCTGTCTCTATCATAAGTTTCGTCTGTGTCATCTCTGCCTTTTGTATTTTTTTAAGTGCTTTTAAATAACGTTTAGTATTCTGTTAAAGAATACTCAAATTAGGTTCAGACTCTCTTGTGCTGCTGCTCTACGAACCCATGAGAGGAGTGAGAGTCGTTACTATGAAGAATCCACTGTTTAAATAGATAAGAATTAAAAAAAAAAGGTGACTACATGGGGACAATAATTTTGTCAACCTCCAGCAGACATAGTTGGGAATTTAACTCAGGCCAGTACTTGCTGTGATATAAGGCCACGTGTTTCTAAATAATAAGGATTTGAAATAAAGAAGGAGAAACAAAATTCTGTGAGACAAGTCTTGAATTAATTCATTAGTCTGAGTGGATAGATATGACTACTTACATTTAAGCTAGTCCTCTTTGTTTAAAGATTGTGAAATTACATCAACACTTTTTTTTTTTTTTTGCAACAGTGCAATGGCATAACACCATGTTCAAAGCAGTCCTTTTCTTCCTTTAGTGTTTAAGTACTTAGGTTTTCATATAGTTTAGTAAGTGGTAGGTTGTCTTGTATCTAGTTCTAGTCTTGATCTTATTTTGAAAACCATAGGTCAGATAGTATTTTTTGCCTTCACATAAGACTCAAATAACACTCTAAGGTATTTCCCTTTTTTATTTCTTAAACATATCATATTTAAATACAAGATGTGATTTTTTTAAATTTTTTTTTTAATTTAGAAGGTAAAAAGTTCAGTTGGTCAATGTTAATACTCTCAGAGCCTGGAGTTATATTTTTCTATCCTAAAGTTATTGTCCTCTCCTTTTCATCTTTTTGTGTCTGCTAAAAAACACTTGGCTAACACCATTTATTTGTGGAAATTGTAAGGAGCATCTCCACATAGATAGATTAATGTCTTTCCTATTTTGAGAAGCCTTTCAGAAATTTAAATTTGGCTACTTGTGTAGTCTTGTATATAATGCAAAGAAAACATTACAGTCCTTATTTCTTAGCCAGTGGATTAATATCATTTAGGAATACTTCATCCTAGAATAGCCTTCTCCCTGTGGGCTGTAGCTGAACTGAAGTTGGCTGGGTGGGACTGCTTCAGCTTGGAATGGTAACTTTGCCCACTGAAGAATTTAAAACACATGAGACAACCATTTAACTGAGGGCTGGAATCTGGGTCAAAGTCTGCAAAAAGAATTTTCATACTATGAAGGTCTCTAAATTTGTACACATCAATAAGTAATTTTCATTTATGTCCTGCAAGCTGTCACAGTGAAGTGGACTCATAGGAGATCAAGCATAGGGCAATCTACAGTCTTATTTGGTAAGAGCAGAAGTATTTTAACTCCAAAGGAAAGTGCAAATGTTGTGCAAAATCTTGATGCAATATTGACGGTTCTGTTTGCAGCCTAAGGTAGGAGCATACAAAACTCTGATCCTGCTCTTGCTTCATACTCTATTACTAGTCAGACACAATTATGGAATTTATTTCAGAATTAAGAAAATGAAGCAGGAAAGGCATTGTTCAGGAAATAGTTAGAAACAAAAGCAGGCATGGCTTATACAGAAGACAAACACATTTGTGCTCCAATTAATTATTTCTGGAGTAAAGAGTGTATTTCTTCTGGCCAAGATACAGAAGACCAGTTCCTGAAGATGACTCTAAGCTGCTTTAGGTTTTTCATCTAACTTTTGGCAAATAGTCTCTTTGTTCTCATAAATCCATGCAGTTTGTTAATCTTGAACATCTTGTTCCCTTTTTTTCATTATCTTGTGGTTTTCTCATTTACCACCCATGACTTTTGCAATTCAACGTTTTTTATTGTGTCACATTAATATAAATATTATGTAGAGGTTTTAGTCAACTCTTGCTTCTACTGCACCTGCATCTGGTCCTATGCTGTGCTTACAGACTTGATATGGCTATTCCAATCACAGCTGCGACAACTATGATCTTGCAGAAGTGTAACACCTTTACCCCTCTTCATTCAAGTCTTCAGTTTGTCTTATTTTTATTTCTCTTTTCGAACTTCAGTTTCCTGAAGAGGGCTTTCATTTCCAATGGAGGACGTTCTGGGGTATGCATTTGACTGCAAGAGCTGTGGTGTTAGTGGGAGGAATTTTGTAAATCTGGATGGAAACGTGAGGGTTGGCAGCTCTGATTACAGGCGAAAAGTGTTTCTGAGAGACTCCCTGAAGTAAAGAACCAAATGCTCATTAGCTATGTCTCTACTCCCTCTTCTTTTCTTGTGCTTTTCTGGAACTGTCTAGACACTTAGTGGAACAAACTTTAATTAGACAAATAGACTGCAAGTTCAGTGAATTCAGTGGAAAATTAATTTAGAATTCATCAGTAGAAATGCTAATGTTTTTCTATGAGAAACCTGTCTGTAAGAGTTGGTACTTTAGTAGGCAAATCGTAACATAAGCATGTGGTTTGCCTCTATCTGACCAGCATAGCAAAAATTTGAAAGCCTCTTGTTCATTTGTTGATAAATTATAAATCAAGTGTTAGTAGACATCATTGAGAAAGCAATTGTTATAGAATTAAGAAAATCAATAATGGTTTGTGTTACTCTCAGGATAAAAGGCTTCATCTGTGGAATCAATTACTGTGTGACATTTGTTATACTCTTGTATGAAAGTATTTTAAAAAACAAATGCTTAAAACAGCAAAACCATCTATATCCAATTGCCATATTTACTTCATTGACATTAAGAAAGCTGGAAAGTTGCATAAGCTACTGCTCATTTCTACATTCATGGGAAATTTTCATCGATTCCCAATACTGATTGGATAATAGAAAGCAAAATTCTCTGTGCTACCACAAGGGATGACTGGGATTTATCTTCATTTCCTTTTAGGCCCGTTTCCTTTCACATCAGCCATGAACATTGAGAATGCATCTTTAATTCCCTTTTCTTGCTTGCATCCTACCTGCTAGTCCAAATCTCAGAACTTAATGCTTTGGCTGCTTTTTTACCATCCACTCACGTTGTTCTTTACTATAGAGGTTCTTTGGTTTAATGGTTTTAGATAATGACTACAAATTGATTCATTATTGATGTTAAATAACTTTTCTTTTACAATATGATGTATCCCTTGACATAAGAGAAAGCAGAATGCATTATAGGGAAAAAAAAGGTGTTCTGTGGAATAAATCAAAAGGTATTTTTAGGATGGGGTACAAACATTGAAGATTGAAAGTCTTCATGAACATGCAATCTCATGAAGCACATGAAATTACACCAAACATTGCCAAATGAGAAAACACAATAAATGTTATTTTTTCTATTTTGTTTATCCCATTGTAAGAATAATACAAAAAATTATTTGATATTGCTGTGGTGAAAAGAAAAGAAACAGGAGAAGCTGGTGTAACATGACTCCTTCCAGCCGGTGGAGACAAGGGGTAGCAAATGATATTTCCATATAATAGTATGTGATTGATACCTTTGAAATTTCCATTAAAATCCATCTGCATTATCAGTTTGCCATGAACATTGTAGTCTTCCTAATTTATTCATGCTGAGTGATGTATCTGCTCATAAGTTTCTGAGAGAGATTTTTGCTTGACACTTTCTATGCCTGACATCAGCTACAGTGTCCAGTCTTCAGAACTATTAAGCAAATTATGCTCAGCTGTCTTGAAGGCAAAAGCTGAGGCAAAGTTATAGTCTGCGTGTACTCCAAATGACACTTCTGTGCTTTCGTAACTCACGCAGCTGCTGTTATAAATCTTCAAGTAGGATCGTTTCATCGCTCTCAAACCGGGGTGGAGAACAAGCTGAAATTCAGAAATGTGGATTCATTATTTCAAAAGCTGACATTTACCAATGCACAATAAGATGTCCTTTTTTTTTTTTTTTCCCCTGGTTAACAGGGTAATTTAAGATCTTACACATCAACAAATGTTGTATTAATTAAGACAATCTGATGTATGCAGGAAAATTCAAGTAGAGATTTCTCAAGTCTCTAATTCAATATTCTTAAAGTCTGTGCTTTAACTTAGGGTATTTTAATTGAAAGTGTGTTATTCAAAAGACAGTTTATTTTAAAAATCACATGCTCCATTTTATATTTTTTTAAAACCAAATATCTTTTTTCAGTGTTAGAACTCAAGAAAACAAGATGTGATTAAAGAGATTAATTCTGTGACACTGAAATACAGTGTATAGATTCAGAAATAAAATACCTTTATTCAGTTTATCATAATTAACTTCCTCAAATAATTAGAATAAACACATATGTTCCAGGCTGTTTAAAGAGATTCTACAAAATTATTTTAAAAGTTTATAGAGATTATTTTTCAGAGTGTACATATACAAAAACATCTTCATTTGAAAGGAATTAGATAACTATATGGAGCAATTTAGCTGTTTTGTGTTTTCAATGTTTTGTCTATGTGGTAACATGTTTAATTATTGTATCTGCTTCTGTGTTTTACTGTTGCATCTGCTTCTATTGGTTTTTTTGGTATATCTTATCAGTAACAGCTGAAGAAAATGTTTCTAGAACTACGAAAGTCAGAAAAGGGCCCGAATATGTGCTTCCCCCCAAAAAAGGTGTCATTCATTATAGATAAAAGTTACATCATTTATATATTTTTAGGGTTTTTTCTCAAATAGTTTAGGAGCACAAAGATATGTTGTGTTGGTCTTGGGTTCTTTATTAAAAATTAGAGAATATAACTTTTAAAACTACTTTTACAAGACTGAGGCAACAGATGAAAATCCTGTAATCAGGATTGTCTATCAATAAAAGTTCTGTGTGTGGTGGTGTACAACTTCTTCTGAATGTTGCCTCTTTAAGCGCCTCAGTGGAGAATTCTCTGACAAGTTGTTCAGGTTAGTTAAGAAAAACCCCAATGAAATAAAGAACCCTGAACATTGTCAGACAGTGTTTTTTTGTGATGTATTAGAATTTGGTTTATATTCTCACAGTCAGCCTTGATTCAAAGCATTATAACTAAATATCAAGGGTTTATCTGTCCTTGTAAGCACATCATAACGACTACATCCATGGTGTCTACTACTTTGGTAGGTATCCCAATAAGGATCATGGTGCTTTTTTGTGCAATAGGATTTGTGGCACGTGAAAAGCTGAACTAACCAGTGCTAATAGCTCATCCTTCATTGGTGCAACAGAACCTGAACAGAAATGATCCTTTATCCAACTCTGTAGCACTCTTGCTTAGAATTTTTTAGAAAAGGTAGATGCAAAATTCACTCACTAAAGAAAATAATGAGATGTAGAAAATAGGTCCAGCTCTAAACTGAACCCCAGCTGACCAGTGAAGTGCAGTGCTTGCTTCATGTTACAGTGCTCTTTTTTTTAAAAAAAAAAAAAAAAAAAAAAAAAAAAAAGTTTTTGTTAATTTTATCTTTTATTTTTTTACTGTATTGGAGGGGTAATTTATGTCAGTAGAAGTTTCTTGATTTTCTTTACCGCCACTTGGTTCTTCAAAATCTGTATTCATAGAGATGTGCTGATGGCTTCCAACCCCTGCTGAAAGAAACTGCAATTGGGACGTGCTTGAAACCTGCCTGATACGTATCCCAGTTTGAACAAGAAAGAGGTGAAGAGTTACTGGGGTTCATGGGTTAAAATTCTTGCAAGCAAAAGTATGGCTGTGTTGCCAGTTTTACAAGGCATAAACTCTCCCTCGCACTTCCCTTCATCTGACTCCTGCAGACTGAGTGTATATGTCAAATGCTGCTCTTGGCCTCATGTCTGAGAATTCTGCTGCTTCTGACGTATTTTCCTCAGGGAGTTGGAACTGTTAGTGCTTGTCCTTTGGCAGCCTATGATCAGAATATTTTAATTGCCTCCTAACAGCTTTGAAATGTGACTAACTAGTGATGCCCCTTGTCTTTGCTTGGCCTCCTTCTTCTGGAAGAAAGTCTGAGTATTTTTGAAGTATATTTAAAGTGGCTTCCCCAACACTGCAAATCTCTGTATTTTGCTCGTTGCCAAGGGCTGTCCAAAGACGAATTTGAGTATAGAAATTCCCATTTGGAGATGCTATTGAGAATGAAAAAGTAAAAGAAGATTATTGCTTTTCTTTAATACTGCTGTATTAGGTGGAGTCTGGGCAAGGCAGTAGTGCAGAGTAAATCAAGGTGTGAATTTAAACAGCAGAAGGAATCCTGTCAGAATGCGTATCCAGTGATTACACATATTAAACTACTCTGACCATTCAGAGACTAGAAATCTTTACTCGATGGGAGAAAAATAACAATGTATTTAGAATGGCAATTCTCATCCTTGCCTAGTAAATTTCATTTTAAAATAGAGATTAATGTTGATGTTAATAATTTTATTATCTACTCTGGTTGAATATCAAGAAATTATGACAGGAGAATTCATTATAACTGGCAGTCAGTTTATTAGTTTATCCTTTTTTAAGGATTAGGTTTTTATTTAATAAGATTTTTATGAGAAAATTTTATAGTGGAGGAGGCTGTTTTGTTACCTAGGAAAGATTTCAAAAGCTAGAGGCTGCACCAGGGTTGAAAAGGTCTTTCTTACACTGCTGCTGTCTACCCAAACTTGAAAATGAGACATATTTGCTCATTGACTGGAGTTTATCAGGCAGAAAGAGTAATGATTTACTACTTTAAAATGAAGTCAATGTAAGTTGCACCAAGGAGAAAGAAGTAAATGAATAGTTAAAATTATATTCATTGTCCAAGAGAATTTCTTCACGCCCCTTGAATGTGTTGCAAAGGGAGGAAAAACAACTAAACAAAGTACCTTTAATCCTCCTCTCAATGTCTGAAATTTCTTGAGTTCCTGATTCCCTATGAAAGTTAGAAGAAACCAAGTACTACTGAACTATAGAATTGACAGATGGACTGTTCAGTGGATGAGGAATTGATTGGATTGTTGCATCCAGAGCATCAATGGTTTCATCAATGACGTAGACAATGTGCCCCTGCAGCAAGTTAATGACACCAAGCTGAGTGGTGCAGTTGGCACACCTGAAGGTGGAGATGCCATCCAGAGGGACCTGGACAAGACTGAGAAGTGGATCCATGGGAATCCCATGAGGTTTAACAAGACCAAGTGCAAGGTCCTGCACCTGGGTTGGGGCAACTCCTGGTATCAATCCAGGCTGGAGGATGCAGGGATGGAGAGCAGCCCTGCTGAGAAGGACTTGGAAGCTGGACATGCCCTGGCAACGTGCACTTGCAGCCCAGGAAGCCAAACATGTCCTGGGCTACATCAAAAGCAGCATGGCCACCAGGGCCAGGGAGGTGGTTTTGCCCCTCTGCTCTGCTGAGGCCCCCACCTGCAGTGCTGCTTCCAGCTCTAGGACCCTCAGCCCAGGAAGGACATGGACCTGTTGGAGCAGGTGAGAAGGAGAAGTGCCACAAAAATGATCCGTGGGCTGGAACACCTCTCTGTGAAGACAGGCTGAGAGAGCTGGGATTGTTCAGCCTGAAGAGGAGGCTCCATGGAGATCTTCTTGTAGTACTTAAAGGGAGTTTATAAGAAAGAAGGGGGCAACTGTTTATCAGGGATAGGACAAAAGGTAATGGTTTTAAACTAAAAGGTTAAGAGTAGATGTAAATAAGAAATTTTTTACAATTAATGTGATGAAACAATGGCACGTGTTGCCCGGAGAGGTGGTAGATGCCCTGTCCCTGGAAACATTCAAAGTCAGGTTGGACAGGGCTCTGAACAAGCTGATCTAGTTGAAGATGTCCCTGCTCATTGCTGGGAGATTGAACTAGATGGTCTTTAAAGGTCCCTTCCAACCCATACAATTTTGTGGCTCTATGAGCTTTCAGTAACTTGGTGCAACCAATGAGGCTCAGTTAAAAATACTCTCACAACAAACTTGCTGATTTTATTTTAATTTTAAAACATTTTAGCAATAAGAGATCAGAAAAGATTTGCACTGAAACATTGACTTGTAGTTAATCTGGAAGTGCCTATGTGAATCACTTGTAGAACGTCACACAGCACAAAGAAGATGGTTCTTTGCTGAGAAAACAAAAGATAAGATTATTTTATTATTAAAATTTGCTATAGGTGAAGCTGGCAAAGGCGGCTGTCATCAAAATTACCTAACACATTCCTTTAAGATAGTGTGTGATGTTTTATGATTCTTCATGCTAGTGTATAACTTGAAAAGCTTGGATCTGAATTCTCCTTTGGCTGACTCTTTGAAAGTTTTAGTAGAGAAAGAACAAATTTAAGGCAAAACACAGTTTAACCAATGGTTAAAAAAGTCTTATAACTGTCTTTTTGAAAAGCTGGAGAGCCTGGCATCAGGAACCTGCTTAAATCTGGCTGTATCACAAGACTGAAAATTTCCACGGGAATTTGGCAGGAACAGTCCCCAAAGACTCCATCTGTGCTGGCCATACTCTAGAGCCCGGGGGACCTGGGCTGAATAGGATTTTTCTTTGTCTTTGACCTCCAATGTTCCTGTGGCTCCTGTGGTTTATCTGTTCTCCCTCTCTAGCATCTTTGTGACCCTATTTCATTCGTACTGGACCGAGTAGCATTGATGTTAAGAAAGCCAGATGAGAGGAATTTGCATCAGCAAAGTTGGATGTTCATTGCAATTTGGATATGAAGTTTTACTCGCAGTGACACAGGATAGAGGTCTTGAGCTTTCTAGAGGAAAAAAACATCAGGATTTGGAAATGGTACAAATGTGGTATTTGGAGGAAAGAAGAAAGGAAAAAAAGCAACCTCCAAGATTAAAGATAAAAGTGAATTTTTAAGTGACTTTGTAACAAGGGTGGAGAGGATGGACTAGATTAAATTTTTTGTTGAATTTAAAGATGTGGTGTTACAACAGAGTAAACGGATGGAAGAACATAATTGGAAGGGAACAATTAGAGCATGAAAGAAGGACCAGATTTTTAACTCATGAGTGTTTGTAAAGTGAAGGTAAAGAAGTTTTTGTCAGTTTGTTGGTCTTTTAGCCCTAGAGACAAGGTACTATATTGAGCCCCACATGAAAGAGATTGCTGTACTTTGTACAAATGCTTGACTAGATAAAACAAGCAGCTTGCAGACCTGTGGGATTCCTTGTCAAAAATTGTGTATCTTTTGCTTCCACTGCATGGATTTAAAGGGAAACTAAACAGGTAGTTGGAAGAGATACCTATTGGGGTAACTGAGAAGGCAAACCACAGGGAGCTCAGAGAAGGCCCTAAATGGCTTTCCTTGGAGGCTGAGAGATTACACTGGGAGAGGTGGACTCTGGATCTGAAAAACTACAGCCATTCATATACTCTTAAGATGTCACAGAGGGCATTTTTTTGGAGCCCAAGATCTTTTTGTTCTTTCAAGGTGTTAATGTTCAGGGGCTATAAGAAGGAGGAGAGAAAACCGTTTTAAAGTTTCCCAAGCTCCAGACAGAGCTCAGCTGAGGTATTTAACAGGATCTAAAGGTCTGTTGAAAAGGGAGCTAGCTGTTTGCTGACCCCTGGGTTACCTTCCTGTACAGTCTGGCATCTCTCTGTTGCACACTTACATTTGCTGCATGTAACTGGTTGGATTACTTCTTCATTCCACTACATAACTTTCCATGTATTATAAAAATCACCCTATGTTGTACTGTCTTAATTCATGTCCCCCCCCAAATACATTAGCTCTTTAACTTTATAAAGTAAATTTTCTTTCTGGAAATTATTTTTCCAGACATTTCACAGGCTCAGAACAAAAAAACAATCTCTGTGTTTAGTTGCAATAAATTATGGTAAAATGGCACAATTTGCAGATTTGCTTTGTAAAAAGACTTTTAATTTGATGTTAGATGGGAATACTAGTAATTTAGGAAATAATTTGCATTACTCTATTTTTTTTGTAACAGCATCTAATTTTTAAAGAATTTTTATCTTTCTACTTTCTCAATATGTTTTCACTTCTTAGCAATGTGGTATGGGGGAGAAAGAGATCAACTGCAGGACAAGAATAGAAGATTGTTCCTCCAGCTCCATCTTTCCTTGTAAAGGAAAAGGCAGGCAGACAGGCAAAGAACTGACCTGGTGCTACATATTGTGAATGATGGTACAGAGAAGAAGCTTTTGCAATAGTTAACCCAGCAAAATACAAATGAAGCTCAGTCACAAGCAGATTGCTCATGGTCCTATTTTCAATAAAGCTTTTGATTTTGAGGCTACAGGTGTCCTAAACAGGGATTCTCTCCAAAAAGTCAACCTCCAAATATTTTATCTAAGGATAAAGCACAATTCAAGAAGACTAAAAGTAATTCAATTAAAATATTTGTAGAATACTTAGGAAAGGAATACCTGAAAGTAAATATGGTAAGAAATTCTATTCAGCTCTTAAAATTATTCAATCTGAAGAGAAAAAAAAAAATTACAGATTTTCATGTCTGTTTCTTAATTATTGTTTTCCTTACATCATTTGTAAAATTAAAATTGTTGCCAGTTTTAACTAACATCTCAACTATTTCCTTATATACCTGCAGTTTAGAATTCTATTTGATTGAGAATTGTTATGAAGGGAGAAATTATAAGGGACACATTCAATTAAACTTCTACTCACTTTTCTGAGCTTAAAACAGGAGATAATCCAGGGTAAAATATTTTATTGGCCTCCTTTTGGCTGTAAACTATAGATGAACCAGAATTTACAGGGACTGGTGTGACAAAACATTCACAAGGGGTTTAGTTATTTTCTCTACTTTCACTTACTTAGATTATGCACGAGAAATTAATTCCTGAGAGGTTCATGCAATTTTATTCAAAATATGCAAACTAGTGCAATTTCCAGCCCAGCACTATAAGCATGATAAGCATTTCAATTATTTAAAAGCTATTTAAGCATATACAAGTGTTTTAAAGATAATCCATTAAGCAAAATCTCCAAACAAAGGCTTTCCTAGATAGAAATTGCTTGATCTCCTTTCTTTTTTCTCTATAGAGAACTATTTTATTTATGGTACTGCATTCCCTAGCTCAGCTGAAAGCAGTTGGGGAGGTTATTGCACTCACCTGGGCTCAGGATGCACCATGGGAGAAGAACTTGGGGGTTTTTATCTCGTGCAGGAGGAGAAATAACAAGGGGTATTCTTTTTCTTCAGCCATTTGATTTTTCTATATGGTATGTAATTTATTTTCTTAAGTTTCTTGCTAAGTGTGTAAGTCTAATAGGACTGTGTAGAACATATTGCTTCCTTCTCAAGTATTTTTTAGCTTTTTTTTGTTGTTGTTTTTGTTGTATTTCTGAGCAACTTGGTTCAATGCTTAAGTTACTTGGTCTTTTCAGCCTGCATTTGTTTTGGTGGGCATTGTATTAAAAGGCAACAGAGGTTTTACTGAATATAAAATGGTCTGTCCAAGTCTTGCTAAATTGTTGCCCCTGTGGAAAAAAAAAAGATCTCTTTGCACTTTATGTAATTTGAATGGTTTTACTGCTGACTTGTCTAAAAGTGCCTTTGAAATTAGACAGAAGAAAGCTTTCTGGACTGCAGAAAGTAAAGGGATGATGTTCTGTACTCTAAACAATGGCAAACTTCTGCTAGAACCTGTGGCTTGAGGAGGATACAGGATTAGAGTGGATCTTGGTTTCAGCTGGGGTAGGAAATTCCCAATTTTTAATTGAACAGGAGAGAAAAGAGTCTATATAGCCTAACAGAGAAAGTATTCGAACAATAGAGTGAGTTTTCTTAAAAGTCTCATAAAATAAAATGATCTTTCTTGGGTATGCACATAGAACAATGTATTTATTTGTGTTGGATGATGATAGAGGGGTTTATATCAGTACTTCTGCAGCAGATTTTCCATCAGGAACACGGAGGTGTGTTGTTTTAATCATTAGTATAGGTGCTTTGAGGACAAAAATTCAATTAGACACTACAGTGCTAGTTTTCATGTATATTGAGAATGGATTTTGTGCATGCAAATGGACATAACCATATGTTTTTCATATGTCAGCTCTGGCCTTCATCATCTAAAAAATATGCTTCAAAATGTTGCTTAGTTTCGTGCAACTGGAAAGAACAAAGCATTGAAGGACAATAATTTCATGCTTTGTACAGTATAAACAAAAAACCTCCAGAACTTTCCAGGCAAGGGAAGGGAGTGTGTCAAATTAATCTATAAAAGTCACACAAAAGGACTTTGCTTGGAAAAGAAATGCAGAGTGGTTTCAATTAACATTTTGCTGCAGGTCATGCCATGTTCTTTCAATTAGGACTTTGGTGTAAGAAAGCCTCTCTCCTTAAATGTCTTGACTCTTTTAAAGGGAAAGAATTGGTCACTTTCCAGAGATGGGGGAATGGGATACTTTCAGTTGTCTTTAGTTTGAGGGAGTATGGACCATGATTCTCTTTCAATTTTCTGATGCAAAACTCTGAACTAAATTATTTCTCTTGAAGTTTTAATCACTTTTTTTGGTTGTTATTGAGGTTACCACATCTATTTATTAGTTTTTCTACAGCATTTTACTAGAATGGGAATAAGTTTCTGTGTATTGTCATTCAGTGTATGTTTTAAAGTGCCTGTAAGAGTTTTAGAGTCTGTAAACATGTTGCTCCTTTCTCATTTTAATAACTTCTTTTTTTTTAACAATAGTGTGTTTCCTCTGTCTGTGCATGGGCCCTGCAATGGGCCCCTTTTATTTCTAAAGTCGTAGATCTGTTTGGAATAAAATACTGAGGCAAGTAGGAAGGTATGCTGAGGGAAGTTTGATGCTAATTTTTCATTTGCTGTCCAAGGTATATCCCACTTCCAGTTGATAACATACAGAATGAGCATCATAGTTCCCATCATTCCTGCTGAAACAAAGGCTAAACAAACAAGAAGAATAAATTAGCATGTTTCTGTATCTACAGTAGACTTACAAAACAACTGTAGAAATCTTACCCATGTAAATTTTCTGTGTCCTCCACAAGCAGTTTTGCAAACACTGTTAACAAAGATGGCCCACGCTGCCAGTCTTGGGCATAGCCATCCATTGTTAAAAGCAGTAAGACCCATGTTTGGGGGAAAATAACATCTGCATCAGGCTAATGCTACATGGGTTCATATAAATATCAGCTTAGGTCTTTCATTATATACAATTAAATAGTCATGCCTTCCTTAGTGCTGAGTTTTGCACTTAGGGAGCAGCACTGATGTTACTAAAATTGTACCATAAACTGTAGATTAGAAGTAGTGTGGAATTTATTTTTTTTAGGACTACTTAGTTTGCAAACTGAGCCCTCAAAAGTTCAGATATTTGCAATTCAGAACTGCCCTTGCTATCTCATTTTGCAATTCTACACATCAGTCCTACTCTCCTTATGAGACAGACGTTTTACAGAGGAAATTTGTGTGTGGTCCTCTAAACAGAAAAGATCATAACATTTTTGTATAAGGTAAATCTGCCATTACTCAGCAGATTAACCCCCTGGACAGAAAAATTATTTTTGGAAGTTGCCTTTGAGCTACTCATTATTTTAGAAGAAGGGGAGAAATAAAGGAAATTTCCTTGGTGCTCCTGATGGTCTCATGCTGCAGCTGCTGCAGCTGCTGCCCCAGCTCCTTCCCATAGTTAGGGCCATCTTTTTCTTCTGAGATGTCACCAGCATCTTTCATGTCACCAGCATCTTTCCGTGGAATGTATGTGGCAGGGGAGATAATGGTTTGCAAAGGATGTGTAGAAGACTTCCTTCTTGAAAATGTGTGATGTGCCTAAAACAATTCCCAGTGCTTAAGGAAAATAACGTTGGACATTCTCAGGCAAAGGTCAAAGGAAGTTTTATGACTGAAAGATTTAGCCTAAATATAGAACTAAGCTATGAGATCCCAAAATAAGTGAAAAAAGAAAATAATTTTCATAGTGTTATATAACAGAATGTACACTCTAAATACTTTAACTTATTAACAATAGAAAATGAAGAAAGTTTGGGTTTGGTGGAAAGGATGTTACATACAAAATTGTAAACAATGTAAAAAAATTGTAAAAACTTAACATCAGTTGTCAGAGCCTGACATAATGTAACAGGCCTGTCATAATACTTCACACTGTTATATTTACAGGCCAGCATACTTACAGCAAAATAGTTTGATTATTTTGGAAATACTGTCCAGAGATGCCCCTGTTATTCACAGTATTAAACAGGAATGGTCAGTGCCTACTCAAGAGTTGTGAACTTGCTATCTCATGCATTTCCTACAGCTATGTTTATTTTACTTAAGCAGTATAGGCAGAACTACTATGTTGTTGTTCTCTGAGTACTTAGCCCTTTACAAGCATTTGCAGCCTAAGCTGGATCCTATTTATTTTTTACCATTCAGCTATAGAATACTGTACCTCATTGAAAATGAGACTCGGATGTTAAATCAATTTGTTGAAAGTATTTTGTACTTTCTAGCATTTAGGAAATGCAATATATTACTGGTGTCGCATCTTAGTTCATAGGCTGAGACAGGTGTATTGAATTAATTCCAAGGTTCATAGACTGAGACAGGTGTACTGAATTAATTCCAAGAACGAGGATGATTGTTAACAATGCACGGTGTTATGGCCTCAGATCTGTATGTATCCGCTTCCAGTTTGCAGACTCCTTCCAACCCACTGCATGCCTGAGTCAGCTGCTTTGTCACTGCTGCAGGAGGTACCATCGGGTGCACAAAGCACATGTTTTTCTAAAAAGGCTGGATACATGGGACTCCATGTATGGATCTCTGGCATTTAGTGTGGCTGGAAAAGGAGAAGATAGAAGGCAAGTGAATGGTCAGCCATAGACCCAAACATCTACATAGTGGAGCTGCAGGGCCCCACTGGGAGAGAGGTGAGAAATGCTGCCAAGGGGTTTCCTTTTTGGTGCACTCCAATACCCTCGAGATCCAGTCTGGAGGCAACAGAGTTTAACTGGCTGGAAAGAGGTCAGATCAGGCCCTTCGCTGAGAACGAGTGCTCTCAGGAGACCTGAGGGGAGCAATGGCAAGCTGGGCTTGACCCAAACAAATCTCAGTCCCAGCACTGGGACAGCTTGGCCTGCAGAGAAGCTGATCCCTGGAGATGCTGGCATTGCATAAAAGCACTCTGAACCCAAGTCAGCACAGAGAATCTGCACCATTCTAATTGAAACAGCCTTTTGTTGTAATGAAAAGAAGAGCTGCGGAAGGGATGGTAAATGGTGAATCCTCTCCTTTTATTTGGAGCCCATCATTGGCTTGCTAGTGTTATACAAAGAACATTCTGCACTCCAAAGCTATTTGAAATTTAGTCAAGCATTGCAGTAAATGATGTAACTCACTGCTGGGAGCTTCTCCAGACATCTACTGTTTTATTTGTTATTAAGACATGTTTCACAGTGAAAATTCCTATTTTTTTCTTTTTCCCTTTAATTTACAGATTCTACATTTGCTTTTCTCAACTATTTCCTACTTAAGTTTTTGCTTAAAGCAATTATAATCAAATGATTGATTTAATTAATATCCTTAAATCATTGGGCTCTGTTTTTGACATGTAATAATGTTCCACATTCATTAAACCACAGCTCTTCAGCTTTAATAATTGCTTCCAGGCTCTTTGGAAATAAATAAAGGCTGGACTCTTCCATTTGACTCATTGCTATATCCTTTATCATGAGCTGTAATCCCTACTATTCTTTCTAGTCTTCTGCTTTTATCATTCTAAATACTTTTTGATCTCAAGTTTTACAACACAGTAAATTAGCTCAAGGGTACACAACTGAACTTTGACCTTGTGAAGACATTCAGTCAGAACTGTTTATAAAGAAATTTAGCATAGTTTGTGGCTTTTAAAAACAATTAGGGAACTATATCTTTCTTTCCTTCAAGTTACTTTTAAAAATTAATACACATATGCTTGTTTCTTTCTGCGTAGGAAACTTGCTTACCATTTTTATGAGAGAAAACATTAGATGCATTAGAAACATTTGAGAAAATCTGTTTCAAATTTCTGTTCTGCTGCTGCAGTTTTCTACAATAACACTCGGAGAGGGCTTTTTGCTGAACCAAAACCACAGTTTGAATTCACTGATGTCTAGAGGCAAATTTAACTGGTTCTTCTTTCTGCCAGCTTTACCAAAAGGATTGTAAACTCCAAAAGGGACACTCCATAGCCTGTTTTCCTTTATAGAAGACCATGGTCTAAGTTCTAGCTTTTCTTGAATGCTGTGTGAATGTAAAAAATAGTCATTCCTGGTCGTGTTTTGTTTGTGTACAAACTGGGACCAGCAGCCAAACTTAAACAAATAATCTACTACGAGAATCCTGTCTGCCTTACCCAGACTCCCAGCTCCAGAGATTTTCCAGAGCTTTGCAGATCCTCTTCAGCCTCCCTGCGTCTCCTGAAGACACCAAACAGGAGATAGTGAGGCTGCAGCAGGCAAATGTGGAGATAAGCAGCCAAGGGTTATGCTGTCAAGGTACAATATTTTGTAGTGTAATTGAGATCTGGAGGGGTTTGGCATCCCTGTAAATCCTCTTGAGCACAACAGAATATAGTCTTTTTCTGTAAGCTTCCTAATTTCCATGACTCCCATGACAGCTACAGAAATATTTGCAGTGGGGAGGGTTCTCAGAAATATCTTTATCTTGAATTTCTACTAGAGTTGAGGTTTTAAAGTTTAATAAGCTTTTACCAGGAATTACCTACTTGGTTTGTTGAGGGTTTTTTAATCATCTGATAAGAATTTTACAAAATCCATCTGGAACTCAGAGATTTCAAATGTAGAATGTTGAGTTGACCCACCAAAGTTCCATTCCTAAGTATAAGATCGTGTAGATGATGTGTAGTGCTTCCAAATGTTGCCGCCATATAAAAACAAGTCCTGTCTTTGTTTTAATGCCATGTGGGGCTTTACAGTATTTGAGCTACTACTGGAAGAGATGGAATCAGATCCTAAGGCTGGCTACTAGACACGGCTTGTGACTTCTGGGAAAACTTGGGTTGTAAAAGTAAAAAATTTTACTACAGATATCTTGTGTGTATATATATCCAGCACCTACACGTTTCTGTACAAATAACTGTGTCTGAGTTTCTCTGCTTGTTCCTTTTGTCTCTGGTTTGTGTTAGTAGTATAACAGCAAAAGTTGACCATGCGAAACAGGAGGGGTTTTGCCAAGATTAGAATAGTGTGTCAAGTTCAGGGGCTGGCAACTCAGGCAGAAGTGGGCCCATTGCAGGTGTTCCAGATGAGGGCAAAAAAGAATGGTCACCAGACTAGAAACCGTAAGCTATTAAAAAAAGGTCAAAGTCAACTGCTCTAGTCTAGAGAATACTGGGATCACCAGTGTAGTCATTGTCTAATAAAAGGCTGCTGCAGTGATAGGTGGTGACTTTGTCCCACATTTGCTTGGGGTAGGAGGACAGTAAATTCTATGGGTTGAAACTGTAGCGAAGATGGCTTGGATTAGACTTTAGGAAACCTAGCAAGATGATGGGTGAATCACTGGAGTAGACAGCCCTGTAAAATATCTATCATGGGGTAGGCCTTTGAGAACAGATTGAGCAACTGTTGTACAGGAAAGAGAGGTATAACTGATGTCATCATACCACATATATGGTATACTCATGGCTGGGAAACAGGACAGGTACTTGTTAGAGGGCTACGATTTATCTGAGGACATGATTTTATTAAGTAACAAGATTCTCCTTCTCTGGAGATCTTCAAAAGCTGTCTGGACACAATCTTGATTAACATGCTCTAGGGGACCCTGCTTGAGCAGGGAGTTTGGATTAGAAGAACACCAGCAGTCTCTTCCAACCTTGCCCATGGCAGGTAGCTTTCCACCACAGCACAGACTGAGCACTGGCCTTTATTATTAGCACATTTAGTGTGTTTTAGAGCCTGGAGATTTCCAGAAAAATCCATCTGCTTATTAACCAGCAGCTGGCACTGCCTTCTTCCTGGCTTCTGAGTGAGATACTGCTGACCAAATGGAACAGAAGATTCTCTGATTCCCTGCTTGTGTGCAGCCATAATGCTCCAGGCTTCAAAGTGGAAGCAAGCTGGAATACTCAGTGTTCACATATTAAATATTGCTGTCTAAAAAAATTGACTGGAAACACATTTCAGGGAGTCCAAACTCTTCCATTGAAAGTAGTGGTTATCAGACCATCAGATTGATGCTTGCCCAGTTAATATATGCCTGCTTTAACTTATCTGAATTTGAGTCTTTTTAGAGAACACTGCTTCTCTCTCAACCTTTTTAGTATTACTGCGCTTTTCTTCCCAAATAAGGAAGCTTTAACCGCAGTGTGTGCCTGCCAAACTTTAGCTTTTTAGAGCTGCAAATCTGAAGCAGGATGCTATCTGTTTTTATGAGGTCTTTCTGTTATTTCTATAATCCTTAGCCAGCCAAGAACCCCTCATTTATCCTCCTGTTCTAATCCTCCTGTGTAAACAAAAAGCAGACACAGTCTTGGTTCCAACTCAGCTAAAAATTAAAGCAGCTCAGTGCACAAACATAACTTATAGATGGATGTATTTTCCAGAAACATGTATGTTCCTTTAAATGAAGTGTATTACTGTCCTCTATTGTTTGAGAAAAACCTGGAAAAAATGTTGCTTTCTCAAACTTAAATTAATTTTAAAGGAGGGTCCAGAGGCCTGACTTACAATTAAGGTTTCATTATGCCAGATGTTGAGCAGTGTCTATGCTGAAGAATTTGTTTACTTTAAAAGCAGATGAAACGTTGTCAATGAAACTCAGAGGATAATAGTGAAAGAATATGATTGCGCGAATAAACACATACTTGAAATGAAGTCATTTGTAAAATCTGTAAGATTTAAAATGGACACACAAAATCACCCCCCACAAAAATGCTGATATTACTAAATCTCTGATTTGTTTCTTGTGGCCTAGTCTGGAACAAGAGACGCCCCAACGTTAATTCCTACTGAGTGAGTGAACAGCTGTTATTTTCAAGCAAAAGCCTCTGTGTACGCTACTAACGTTTGATGCTGTCCCTGATTTATCTGCTTGTTTAAATGTAGGGCTTTTTAAAATGTGTTGAAGGACTTTATGGTGCAAATTGTAAAGCCTTCAGCCTCTTTCATCAGAAATTCTTGGTTCTTCTCCAGACCGTCTTAAATGTTGCAGATGCTAGGGTGAAAATCTGACCCAGTCAGAAATAAAATTTCCATTACCTTCGTGGGATTTTGCTCCTTCAGTATTCATAGATAACAAAAGTTACGTGGAAATCTTTGTTCTTCTGTAAGAAAATAAGGCCTTCCTTTTTGCAATGAACCTATCTGTGAAGTACCAAGAGGATATTTAACAAATTCCACAGTCACACAGGCTGTCACTTGTACAGTTTGTTTTAAGAACATGAGAAAATTATTCTTATGTCTTAGTTACACATTGCATTGTTGCAGTTTCTCTCATTCCTTGAGTAAATTTAAAGAATTCTATCATTTAATGGAGTAGAAGGGTAAAGTTGGTTTGGTTTTGCTTTAATTTACAAGTGACATTCATCCTGATTTATAAACATCAATTGTTGCAAGGTGCCTTGTTACCATAAATTTGTAAATGAACAGTAGGTATAATCTCATAAAACTAAACAGCAAGTTGTATGAAAAATGTAAAGCAATGTAGTACATGAAGTAGCATCCTGGGTAAAGGACATAAAAATAACTGAAAATAAGACCTGTAATAACCAGCCTCACCTACATCGAGAAAACAAACTTTGAGATAAAAGGTATTTTAATTCTTTCAAATCAGGCCAGATAGAACACCACCTGAATGGTGAAAATCTTTTAAAATTACTCAAAATCAGTGGAAATAATCAATATGTGAGAAACTTGGAAGCATTTGATGGCATAATATTTGTCAGTTATCAGTAAACTCTGCCTTTTGATGAGGTTCCAGAAACTGCACAATTTCAAAAGTCCCTGAAATCTTAGGAACAAATATTTTCATTGGATCTGTTTTCTGCTCTTCAGTAAGACTTTTAAAAGAGTAACAGCTCAGACTTAAATACATTTGTTTGTGAGTCCTTCTTCCTAAAGGCAAAGAAACTCATCTTTGGCTGAAGTAAAACACCGTTACTTTGCAAGATCATTAATCCTGTGTCAGCAAAGGATTTTAAAATTCATGGATATTAAAATGTCTAAAAAATATAAAAAACTTTTTAAAATGTGTTCAAGCAATAATGGTAGAGTGAGATCCACAAAAACAATGACAATTAGTTTGGAAATGGTTTGCTACCAAGCATCTTGAATTCAGAAAACAGTAGATAATACACAGATCCAGTTAATACCTGAACAAAAAAAAAGCACAAAGCAAAAAACAAAGTAACACCAGAAAAGGAAAAGAAGCTGAGTAGATAAAGCCACTGGATAAATCATTAGTGAAAGAACACGGCTTTTAAGAGCTGGACTAATTGCATACATTCCTCAAGCAAAATGGAACCTGGCTGTGAAGATTGACAAAAATCAGGACAAAATGAGTCCAAAATATCAATAAACCTATTAAGAACCATGTGAGAAGCTAATCAATAGGGCAGACAGTAGGGCACAGCTGCTGAACAGTCCACTTTAATGCCATCAATAGCCCATGGGGACAACTCAGCCTGTTGGTTTGGGAGCATGAAAGAAAAATACTAACTATAAGAGGAAAGGAAAAAGAAACAAAGTAAATTCAGTGTTTTGCAAGGAAAGCATGCTACTTGCAAGAATTTAATTTATGATTTAAGAGAAGTATCTGGTGCTGATTTGAGAGATGTTTATCATCTGGACCAAAATTGAAAAGGGAACGATAATAATCTAAAGGTAGATTGTTCAGAAATTAAAGTGGCTGAGTTCTCATCTGCTTCTGTGGCAAAAATCTAAAATCTGCTGTTAAAGAAGAAATGGATCAACACTTGGCTCTTACCCTTTTTTTTTTTTTTCATTTGTCATGCAGCACCATTGTGTGTTTCTTTGTTAAAGTGCTCTTGGCAAATTCTGTGTGTTCAGTACAAAGCTTACATTTATTTTAAAATATTTGTTGACATTTTTTTGATGCAAACACACTGGAGCTGGGGAGGACATGTCAGCATGAAAGTTAGTAAGGAAATGGGCTTCATAAACACAGTGGGTTGCAAATGTGCCTCTCTCTGTCCTCAGAGTTTCTATTACTGACAGATGCTTTGATACGAAAGTGCCTTATTGTAGCTCCATAGGAGCATGACCCAAACCTTCCCTCCACCTGTGAGTTCCAGTAAGCTGGAGCTATTCTGTCTCTGTTCCTTGATGAAAAGCTCTCCCTGTGCAAACTGTAGATGTAGGAGTAGCTGCCATACATCCTTGCATCTTTCTCTAGTTCTATGTTGAATGTCTTCCAATATCAAAACCACAACAGAGTTTTGGATTCTTGGTGAAGCAGGGAAGGTGGTCACCAAACCTCCACCTTGGCAAACCTCCACCTTGGACTTCCAGTCACTAATTTGGAGAGTACCTTGAGAAACATAATTTTAAAAAAGAACTCTTAAAGGCACAGGAACAGGTCATCTCTGTGTGTTAAAAAATGAGCCGATGAGGAAGAAGACCAGCCTGATTGAATAGAAACCTTTCACAGGAACTTGGGGGCTAAAAACGAGAATATATGACCTTTGGAAGAAGAGGCAGGCAACTCACGAAGAGTACAAGGATGTCATCAGGTCATGGAGAAAGAAAATTAGGAAGGCAAAAGCTCAGAAGGAATTCAATCCAACCATCAGAGTGAAAGGTACTAAAAAGTACTTTTTATAAATACATTAACAACAGAAGGAGGGCCAAGGAAAATCTTCATCTCTTATTGGATGCGGAGGATGGAACATTGTGACCAAGGATGAGAAAAAGTCTGAGGTACTTGATGCTTTTGTTGCCTCAGTGTTCCACAGAAAGACTAGTTATCCCCAGGGCAGCCGCCCACCTGAGCTGGTAGAAAGGAATGGGGGGCAGAAAAGACCCCCTGCAATCCAGGAGGAAGTAGTGACCCGTTGTGTCACTTAGACAGTCGCAAATCACTGGGACCAAATGGAATTCGTACGAGGGTACTGAGGGAGCTGGTGGAAGAGCTTGCCAAGTCACTCTCCCTCGTTTATCATCAGTCCTGGCTAACCAGGGTGGTCTCAGACAACTGGAGGCTGGGCAATGTGCTGCCCAGGTGGCCAAAAAGGCCAATAACATGCTGGCCTGTATCGGAAACAGTGCGACCAGCAGGACCAGGGAAATGATTGTCCCCCTTTACACCCCACTAGTGAGGCCACATCCCAGGTACCACATCCAGTTCTGGGCCCCTTACTACAAAAAGGACAATGAGGTGCTGGAGGGAACCAGAGAAGGGCAGTGAAGCTGGGACAGGGTACAGAGGGTAAATCCTATGAGAAACAGCAGAGAGAGCTAGGATTGTTTAGCCTGGAGAAAAGGAGGGTGAAGGAAGACCTTAACATTCGCTACAACTATGTGAAAAGAAGGCTGTAGCCAGGTGGGGGTTGACCTCTTCTCCCAGCAACTAGTGAAAGGACAAGAGGACACAGCCTCAAGCTGCATCAGGGGAAGTCCAGGTTGGACATAAGAAGGAATTTCTGCACAGTAAGGTTGTTAAGCATTGGAATGGTCTTCCCGGGGAGGTAGTGGAGTCACCATTCTTACAGCTGTTCAAAAAACAAATAGATGTGGCTCTTAGTGCCATGGTCTAGTTAACATGGTGGTGTTTGGTCAAAGCTTGGACTTGGTGATCTAAGAGGTCTTTTCCAACCCAATTTATGCTGTGATCTGCTTTCAGCCTTGTTAATTAACTGCTCTGATATAGTAAAATGTGATATTCTTGACTTTCCAACCCTGAGCCACTGAGCTGAAGCCAAAGTCAGCTTTCTGAAATAACCATGGGCAAAACTAAGACTGCTTCATTGCTGTGTGCATCCTAGTCACCGCAGAGTACAAGTTCCTGTAACCTACCTAGTCCTCTATATTAAGGAGTTTAGCAGTCAAATTGCAGGATGAGGTTTGCTCTTGCATCTGTTAAAAATGTTATTTTAATTCTGTACCTGTCTTGCTGACTCCCACATCCTTCAACTATAAAAGCTCATTGTATATCAGGTTCCTTGGCCATATTGGCTAGGATATGATCCCTAGGCCTGTGATATTTGACTTGGACCTGACACAGCTCTTCTGTGTCCTTTGGGAAAACCCTGCAGTTGCTGATTTGAGTACTGTAACTTTGCTATCATAAAATTTTAAATTTGCTCTTCTTGGTGTCCTTTTCCCCCCCCCTCTTGCTGAACGAATTCTTAGGACCCACCTTCTTGCATCACCTCTTACTGTAAGTGTGCTCTGCTCTTTCCTCGCTGTTTTTCTAACCTGAAGCTCACCTGAGCCTTGTGAATTATGTGCTTAATGCTGCATGCAAGTGTAACACGAGCATTATCATCATCCAAGTGCTGTCTTCCAGGTCAGTGGTTGATTCCTGGACATAAGCTTTTTCTCTTTTTTTCTCTTTTTTTTTATTTGTCACCTTTAAACTCAAGCATAATGAACCTTTTTACTTGACCACAGTGAGTAACCTCCATGCAGCTTTGTTTACAGCCTGAGTCAGGGGTTCTTTTTCTTCTCCAGTAGTTTTTTATACTTTTACAGCTCCTCAGCAATTGTATTTCAGTGCATTTTCCCCATAATATTTATCAATTTTCTTCTGCATCTCTGGTTGGCACCTGGATGTGAACATTTCTGCTAACTTTGTATATGTCTTTCTCTTAAAAGTTATTTGGAACAGAGAATATTGGAGACTGTCTTGGTCCTACATCTGCATCTTTTCTACCAATATGATTTAATTTTAAGCCTCTGATTTCATCTGGGCATCACTAGATACTACTGTTGAATTTTCTCTGGATTTTGCTTTTATATTAAATTTTTTAATTCATATACTGGTGGCAATCAATGTAATCTGGCACGTTCTGTTGTTTGGCTTCTCTTATATTTCCCAATAGTTAAAAGGTGCTTACTGCAAGTACAGTTCTTGAGACTTATTTTTTTTTTAAATCAACTGTATGCATTGTTGCATTAAATCTTGAATTGTGGCAGAGGCAAAGTTCTCCAAAACTTTGGAAACAGAATCTGGAGGAAAAAGGTTTCAGGTCGCTTCATCCTTTTTCAATTTTTATGAAAATTTATTTTATCTTAATAGGGTTTATTTCAATGAAAAAGTTGACCTCTATGAATATCAGAACAAAGCACCCTGAAAATTAATCTAGGTCATGGAAAATAGGAATTTATTTCAATTTATTAATTTTTTTCACAACTCTAAGTCAGACAGAGCTTAGTAGCCAAGAATTATTTATGTTGTTCTGGCAGTTCTTGTTTGTAACCAACAAGTGAAAGAACTTTAGTTATTTTTTTAGCTTGTATCTTAGTTCTTATTTGATGTGTATATATATTTTTTAACTGAAAATATTGACCTTGATAGTGAGATGTCAACAGCTGACATATCTAGAGGTATGAACACTTCTTAGTGCAAATCCGAACTTTCAGACCATATCCCAACTATGCTCTCTATGGAGCTTTAAGGAAAATGTGTTTAATTGAATATACCTTGGGGTGCTTTTGTTTCAAATGACTTTGTATTTCTGTGAATATTAGTGCAGAATTTACTTTTCTAGGACAGCTTTGTTGTAGAGAAAACTAGCATCTCTGTCTTGTTTTGTCTTTTAAGTTTTCTTTCCAGTGTTCTCTGTTCTGATAAAGTTTGTTTCCCACAACTGGAAGCTGTAAGTCCCACAGGACTTTATAGCAACATCAGCAAAGGCATAAACTCAGTTTCTCATTACCAAAGCACTACAAGTGAGATCCATGTGTCTCAACTCCCTCAAACCAATTCTTTATTTAATTCACAACAATTTTTAACCTCCCCCCCACCTCACCATTTTCTGGTAATCCTCGATTTATGCTGTCCCTGATGTTAACAGAATGTGTGAGAGCAACTGAAGGTTAAAGCACTTTGTGCTGACAGGACACCCAATGTGTCAAATGGCAGCTTTGGCTGTTCTGATATACAGCCCGCTGGCGAGAGCTACTAAACATAGTTGTGCTTATCACGGTCCAGCCAAGGGAAGTGTGGCATTCCTGTGACAGGGAGCCAGCACCGGGCACTCCAGACATGCCTTTCATCACTCTCTTTTACTGGGATAGAACTGGCATTCCTGTGTCTATCAACTAACATGGGTTTCGAACATGCATCTGCCTTGCAAAATCCTCACAATTGTTTGGCCTGATAGCTGCTGAATCCATTGTGCACTGCTCCGGTCTGTTACGACACTCTGCAGTGAAAGAGGCAGAACTGGGCTGGAATAATGCAGGCAGTTCATAGAATTAGTGTGTGTGTGAAGCTGGACAGCTCTAGCACTGCATGTCACCGTGACCTGTTTCCACTTGGTGAAGCCAAAATTAACCTTGAAACAGGAGGTTCTGCAGTGTGTTAAGACAAACCTGGGGAGATCCAAGCCTTGGAAGATGGTAGTTGTCTCCATTTCCTATTTAAATTCAAAAGGGACTTGAAGGCACTTAAGATCATAACAACTGGCACCTTGTGGGTAATAGAGACTCTGAATGCCCAACCAAAAGTGCAACTAATGTATTCGTGTATGATTGTTATATTTGTTTATTTAACTTTGGGAGATTTTGAAACACAAGGAGTTTTACATCTTCCTTTCCATTCATGCACTGCTGAATTTGCACTTTCTAAAGCCACAGATGATGTAAATGGCAGTGGCCTTTCTTGCCTGGAGCACCTCCTGAGGCACTGCAAGGGCCAGTGAACATCCAGCTTGAGTGGCTGGAATTGAAACGCCACTTACCAAGGGTGCTGTGTAACTTGGTGTAGGAGAACATTTTGTGTAAGTCTACAAATAGGTTTGTATAAACCCAATGCACTTCCTCCAATTTTAATATTGAATCTTAATGACAAGAGAAAATTATCTAATTTTATAAATTTTTTAAATATATTTCCTGCTTTTCCTAGGTTTATAAATAACATAAGGGCAACCTATCTTATAAACAGAATCAGGCACATTAGAACCCTTTTTCACCAAAAGCAACACATCCCACAGCAAATACTATTTTTGAGAAATTAATTTACCATCTCTATTATTGTGGTATTTCAAGTGCATCTCTGCTAGAACCCAGACACTTAAATTATACTTTTTTTTTTTTTTAAATCTGATGAACAGAAATTTTTGTGGTCTTCTACTAGATATAGTTCGTACTTTAGGGATAAAAATATGGAAAAAGCTCTTAACTATAGCTGGCTCATTCTCCTGAGAGAATCCATGCTTTACAGAAAAAATAGAAAATAGGAAAACAGATGATTAATCAATATCTAAATTTGACTTGACTCTGTTCAGCTTCTCAGGAGAGAGGAACTGCTGTGGGCAGCTGAATATCCTCTCCTGGGAAAGGGACTTGGCTGCCTCTCATGCAGGGGCTGGCTCCTCTCTAGCCACAGGAGAGGTCCTGGTGCCAGCTACAGAGGTCACTGCTCATTTGCCCTCAGTCTTGAAATGGAAAAAAGGAAACGTAGCCAAACAAGAAGAAGAAAAAAAAAAGCAATGGAGAGGAGGCACTGTAAGGCCAAAGGCAAAAATGTGCATTGTTGTGAATATGCTGGGGAGGAAATGGCTAGAAAATAAATCTGACAAATGGGGACACGGACGAAATGTCCTGGGGCAGGATCAATGGTCCTGGCAGCCAGGATGTTGACAAACTACCCTCTTACAGGAAGCATCCGAAGGGGCTGAGGGCAGGAAAAGGGAGGGAGCACAAGGGTAGTGGAAATCTTATTCTTTGATTATCCAGCTATTGGCTCACAATGTAAACAGCATTGCCAGACAGGGAGTATAATACTGTTTGTCTCATGCAATACATGTTATAGGCAGGGCAAAAGAAGCTGTATTGAAACTAAGTTGCAAGTGTTTGCTGTTTTTTGAAAAAGAGAGAAGTCTAAATTAATCTCCAGAAATTGGTTGTTGCGGCAGTAAGATCCCGTGTCCAAGAGCACCCAATGCTCTGTGCTCTGGGAAAGCCATTTAGAAAGCTTCTGGTGCCTGGCTTTGAGACAGGAGGGAAGGCAAATTGCTCTGAGGAAAAGATAGGTTGCTCTAAATGGATTAGAAAGGAATTGGAAAGGCATGATAACGATGAGTATAGCAAGATGATCAGGTGACCTTCCATCAGGCCTGAGGACTTGAACAAATACCCCTATTGAGTTCTCTCCTATAAGATCAGCCTTTGCCACCTTTACTCTGAATATGAAAAACAAAAGCCTGGCTTTCTGGTACTGTCTGCCCATATCCACTCCCTGAATTCCTCTGGGTGGGCAAGTTCTGTAACTATTAGTGCTGTGAACAAACCAAGCCTATTAGTGTGGTCTTGTTGTCTGCTTTGGGGTGGGTTGGACTGTATGTTAGCAGTGCCTGTTCCTTCTGTTCACTACAAAAGGAATAAAGATGACATCCTCAATGTGAACTTCTTACACTGCAGGTATCCCAGGATCTGCTTGTATGTCCCAGGTCCCATATGTGGCCTATTTGACTGTCCTCAAATATTCTGGCATGTAGCCAAATCATGATGTATAATTAGTAATAGCCATAGGTAGCTGATAAAAATGGGATGGATGGGGGCATAACTTGCACTGTTTTTATTTAGCCTCTGGAGACTCCAGGTAAAGTGTCTTCCTGTGCCATAAAAATAAAAGATAACTTTTAGGGAATGTCTGGGGACCACTTGTCACTGAAATTAACCTTCTAGAGAGACTTCAGGTCTGAGTGGGTTTTTTCTGGGTTTCTGTATGGATTTTACCCTCACTTTCCTGAGTGAAGACTTACAGGCAGAGGTAATAACTTTTTTCCCCCCCCCCCTTAGTGTATGTGACATAACTGAGCAATTGAGGAAAAAAGATAAGGTTCTGGATGAGCCATTCTGAAATTAAAGCAGTGAAACTGAGGGGGAGCAGCTATTGTCAAGCTGATTGTTTTCCCTATCTTTTTATAATCCTGTCAGTTCTGCCAGTGTGGCTGTGCTGTGAACCAGGTCAGGGAACAGAACTCGTTTTCAAGTAAGATTTCTGGGGGAGAAGAAGGGAAGAGACGTTATAAATTGTTACTGAGCTGGGTCAGCTCTCCAAACTGGCTTGTAACATAGTCACACAATTAGAGATGAAACGGTGACTGGTGGTTTTGGGAGCAGCTGGGAGGAGAAAGTGGAATGGACAGGGCAGGACCCTCTTCAGCTGATATTGCTGCCTGGGAATGTCTCATTGAACTCGGCCTCAGCTCAAATGCATTTCTTCCCAGGCAAGAGTGGCTTATGAAGTACTTGGTCCTATCTGGTTCCCAGGGATCCTTCCTGCCCCCAGACTGTCTCTGGCATCAGTGTTTGTTCAACAGATACAAACTGATTGAAAAATACTCTTTCTGTAAAAATGAAATTATGTGAGCTCTAGGCAATGGAGAGAAATAGCAACTTAAGTGTGCCAGAGCTCACACAGACAAATCTGTGCTAGAGAGAGCTACAAATTGATAAGCTGAACCCTACCTACCCCTTCTGTCACTCTGCTTGAAGGGTGACATTCTTGCATTATGAATGTAGCCAGAGGGGTAGAGAACACAGAACTGCAGAACAAGTAGTAGAAATGGAAGTTTCCCATCTTACAGAAATGTCTTGAAATAGGTTAGTCAATCCTTGCTATGCAAGTATCAGAAAGATGATCTTTGAGACAGCCCAGAAGATGAGACAAAATACAAGGCATCTGAGATACGATATGAAGAGGAACATGGGGTTTTTAACTTTCTGGTGTAGATGAAACCTAGTGACAATATCCTTTATGGAAGTGTTATGATGTAGTAATGGGGATGACTCCAGAACTTGTTTTCTTTAGCAATGTCGTTGCAGCAGAGACCTCAGGAAGTGATTACATGACAAAAACCTTCAGGGTGAAAAAATCGATGAGACTAGACCATGTATTTCAAAATCCAATGCTAGTTGGATGTGTTCCTTAAACCAATAATCATAATTAAATGAATGAAAGGGAATTTTCATCTCTGCTCCTTTGCACTGGCTTACATCAGTGATTATAAAGCATTTTAAATAAAATCAAATGTATGTATAAAGGGAGGGGAAAAAAAGGCAGAAAAATCTGTGAAGGATTGAAACTTATACAATTCTTGAAGCCTACAGCTGCAGATTAATCTGAAGATTAGCTGTGATATGATGTTTACTTAGTGTGGTTTTTGCTAACCAACCGTTGCGTGGTGGAAAAAAACTTAGACCCCTACCAGCTCAGCAAAAGGACCAATACCAGCCATATGAATGGGTGGGAATACATCTTATATGACAAGATCTGTTGGTCAGAAAGCCTTGACGATAATGCTTGAAGGAAACAAAGGGATTTCCTAACTAGGAAGCAAACACTTTGCACAACTTACTAACTTGACTGCAACAAGATGCTACTTGCTGTTTAGTGTTCCTGGGACTCACCTGAGACTCGTGTGATCTTAAGCTGACAGGTGTTTTGTCCTACTTCAGTTTGTTTCTGGCTTATGAAGGAGTCTATTGAGTCCCTCTAATTACAAAAAAACAAAAAAAAAAAAAGGATTTTCCTTTTTCTTCCCCTTTCTACTGCAGTAGACTCTAAAAATAAGTAAGCATGGTAGAAACCTAATAATGGCTCTTACAGTTTTAGGAGAAAATTCTCTGTATGGTTGACTTTGGCACCCTTTTTCCAATTTTTGGCATTCCTAATACTAGTTTACAGTACCAAATTGAACGGAAAACAGAGTTTGCTCTTAGTTGTGGAGATTTCCAGTGTATAGTTCTATTCTAAGTATTCCAAAATGATAAATAATTTCACAGTTTAAGCAGCAATAAAACATGTCCTACAGAAAGTCAGGAACACTTGATTCCCAGTGCGATTCGTGTATTTTTATTTCAAATGTCTGAGTAGATGCAAATTGAGATTGATGTCCTCTCTTCTACCTTGCTTGGAAAGTGCTGTTTTTCTGGATGAGGATATTTAATATTGAAGTGGATTTTATAGAACTCCATATGATATCTTTCTGGAAAATGTGCAAAAAATTCTTAGAAATAATATCTTGGCTAATGTTAGAGGATGTTTCCTGTATGTCCCTCCTATTGCCCACATCACGCAACAAGTGTTCCAGTGAAGCCAGGATTCCCCCACTCTTCCCACTGTGTCTTAATAAAAGACTAAGTTCTAGTTTGAGCCCTAGTTTATTTTCAAGTCACACTTGTATGTGGTGACACAGATGCAGTGTCTCCATACTCTAAACTTACTCACTGCCTCCTCCAAAGTTTGTTCCCTGTGCACTTTTACCCTTGTGTATGTACTCCATCACACCTGAACTCATGTTTCCAGTACTCCTCATCCCAGCATAGACAGGGCTGTCTTAGCTACTGTACTCTGACAAAGAATACTTTCCATGGAAAAATATCTCTCAAAAAAAACCCTCCAAACACTCCTGTGAATTCACTGGAACTTAATTTGATCTTAGAAGAAAAGGTACTGCAGATCCTGAAGTCTTAATGAAAATTTTGAAGTATTTGTCTGACTCAAACGTGAGAGTTAAGTCTTAAAACTTCATAAGGACTGTCCTTTAATTGAAGCTGCTCTCTCTCATTTGTGAGTACATATAACTCAGTAGCATTCTTTTTTCTTTCCAGAGCACACTTATGAGAGTCAAATGAACTGTTTTTAAATCCTGCCTTTTAAAGATGGCTTTAAATTAGGATGTGAGGTGGGTTTTTTTTTGTTTGGAGTTGTCTTTTTTGTTTATTTTGAGATAAGGTAACATCATCTTTTATCTGATCTGGCAAGACATGAACATCAAAGCTCTATCAACGTAAGGAATGTGATACCTGGATTATACTAAGAGAATGTTTGCAATAAACCAATTTATTCAGTACAGTCACTCCATCATATTGATGTTATCTATCTCTGCTAACAAACTCACTGTACTGCACAGCATCCTGCTGGTTTTCATCTACTACAGCATATGCTGTTGTAATTGTTATATGACAACCAGCCAAGATCACCATCTTTTTTCATTAATTGGAAACAAGCAAGTTCTATTAGTTTTGCAGTGATGTTTCTGCTTTGGAACACGTTTGGGTTTTTTCTTTATACTTCTGTGTTCTACAAGGTAAGCCAATGGCATCCCCTAACTGTAGTTTTCAGCTACTTAATGTGGAGTTATAGAGAAGGCAGAGCAAGCTTTTGCTGTTGTTCACAGTGAAAGACTAAGTGTCATATCAAGAAAAATTCTTGTTTTGCTCTCTTTCTTTACATATATAGCAGTTCTTATTGTCAAATAAACTCTTCTGGAAGCAGAGGGATTTATCATCATGCCCTGTAAGCATAGTTTGTAGTCTAGAAGTTGTGAATCCATGTTGGAAAATTTGAGTTTAACTGCTGTTTATCAGGAAGAAAAATCTAAGTTCTCCTTCTTAATCTAGAGTGCATGAACAACACTGAGGGCAGGGAAGCATGTCTAAAGGAAACCATGCAGTTAAGTCCTGACTGTCCTGTGTGTGACTGATTAATATTAAATTGTTTTCATCACCCTGAAAATTAGTCTGGTCTGTTCTGGCACAAAGAGGGAAAACAGCTCAAATTCAGCAGATAAGTTGTTACATGACCGATGTGGGGACTGTGGCTTTGACTCTGAACATAAACAAGCTTTTTCCTTGTTGCTTAATGCTGTAAGGCCATTGTAGCTGTTCTAAATGGGAACCATGTGTACAAGGTTAAGAGATGGCTTCTAATCTGACAGAACTCATTTGTAGGTGTGTGATGTTGTCTGATGTCAAGCAAAGTTGTATATACATATTGCAGGGGGGGGACAGGGTTGTTGTGGTGTCCTGCTTTCTCTGGGCCTGAAAATGTCATTTGTGTTGTTGCTTATCGTACAAAATTATATGTTTGGGGAACAATAAGCTCCTTCTTACTATTCCATCTGTGTGGCAATATCTGGTAAAATCTTGATATAGTCTTTGCCTTATCCTAGCAATAGAGTTTTGTGGAGTTCTTTGGCATCACAAAAATTAGAGCTGGCAGTTTTGGCTCAGTGCTTAGAAGATAAATTCCTGAAGTTGCATACCTAGACTTTCCTTGTGTTTGGCTTGATTAATAGGCTATGCATAGCACAAAACAGAGGTACTAACCAATGCAAAGAAATCTGTAAAATGCCCGAAACTTGATTCCTGTAAGTGTCTTATTTATAATTTGAAAAAAATTCTTCTAAATAAGAACCAAAATGGGCAGGTCAGTTAGTGATTTACAGATTTAACTAGTGCTGCATTTAAGGGGGGGATCAGAAGAGTCTGTTGCATGTAAGGGACAAAATATAAGGAGGAGTGTGGTTATTTCTGCTTGCATTTTAAGGACATTAAAGAGAATACAATTAAATCCTAGTGGAATTATAATCTAGAAGTATTTATTTTCACTGGCTTTCAACTCATTTTGACTGCCAACTATGGAAGGTCGATTGATTCCCCTTCAGAGTTTATAGCCAGCTGCTTGAAAGGACAAGTTTTGAAAGCCTTAACAATACTAAAGGGGATTCACTCCTTGGCTCCTAGAAAAGAAAATGTCAGCAGTGGCAGAAAGCGTTATTGTGGAACTGCAGTTTTCCCAGGCAGAGTTTCCAGGAAGATGAGGGCCTTGACACATAAGGCAACCCTTGAGAATTAATGGTGGTGCTCCACTGCATGAGTGCAGTGTTCATGTTTTATCATTCTACTTGCTACAATAAGGCAGATTAAAGGATACAGTTCTGAAAGTTTGAAATCCACACAACTGCACATGTAATATTGTCCTGAATTTGCATATTTACCTAAAGAACAAGTAGGTTGTCAGGTTACTCTGGGCCACTTAGATACCTAAATGCACCACAGATAACCTGCAAAACCAAAAGCATGACTTGGAATAACCAAGCTGCAGGCTTTAAGTGAGTTTTTTTAGCACGAGTTTTGAAGTTGTTGTTAGATTTCTATCAACCATCTTTAAATGGCTACATTTGGGTAGCAGTGCAGGGAGAACCATTGTCAGAAAAATACCGTTGATTTTTTTTTTTATTAAAATTATAGCTGCCTTTGAAATCACAAACAGGTGAGCAGCATTCATGGCATCCCTCAAGAAATATCTGTATTTCTAGTTCAAGGAGAATAAGTTATTTACCCCAAAAATAAATCAAAGAGGTTTAAAAGACCAAATCAAGGTCTTCACACTCTAAGGGCTCATTTCCTTTTCATAGTAAAAAGAATTGTCAGAGGCCCCAAATAGATGAAAATAATACAATAACACTCAGAGCTATGAGTTATATAACACTTCTTACTTTCAGCAGCATTTGCTGCCCTCGTTGCCTGTTTATATTGTGATAAGGCCTAGAGACATGTATTAGACACAGGGAAGTATGCCCCCACCCTTAGGATTAAGAAGGTATGAGAAATAGCAGACGCTCAAGACAAATATGTGTGTCAGAATACAGAATGTCAGAATAAGGAAAAGACTGTGATATGTACAGCATCTGACTTGTCAGGCTGAAACATCACAGCTCGTCCCACTTAGTTATGTCCCTAATGGAAACTGCAAGATGGAGTTTGGGAAAAAAAAACAAACACCAAAAACAACAAAAAAACCAACAACTTTGGAACATTGGCTCGAGTAAAAGTGCTGTAAGAGAAGACATGCTTCTTAGGTGAATGTGGGAATTTTCGAACACTGGTGATAAGCCTCTGTCAGGTGTAACAGCAAAACTTGCCACCCGGGTCTTGAAGGATGTTTGTGTTGGCCTGGTCTAGAGTACCCATAGGAATGCATATTCTTCTAAAAAAGATTTTACTAATTATATTTTCTACTCACCTGAAGCAGATGTCCCCTGGATACAGTTTATCTCTTCAGGCTAGTTCAGTACAAATATACAGAAAGAGAGAAAACAGGCCAATAGGGTCATAATCAATTCTTGTTCTTCTCATGCAAGAGAAAAATATAAAAGAATAAGTAAGATGTAGGAAAAATGGTCTCTTGATAGTCGGAGTTTTTGTGTGGTTGCGAGGGTTCTTTGCTTCTTGCTGGAGTTAACAGATCTTTTGCTCTTGTAGCTTTGCTAACCATCTAGAAATGGTATTTTCAAAGGTTAATTTTTCTTTTAAATTCAGTTTGTTCTGTTTAAATATGCTACTGATACAATCCTCTTTCATCCTTTTATCAACTGATGATATTGAACAAAGAAAAAAGTATGCTATATCTTTATTCCTTAAAAGAGTACCAAAAACGAAAATCAAGCTGAAAAAAAGTCTGAAAAGTCTTCCAATGTTTCCTCTTTAGTGAAACCAAGATACGTGAACTCAGCTATCAAAGGGCTGAGATAAGAATATGTTAAACACTGTGTCCTGCGGGATACTCTCCAAATTGAAGTACAGAATAGGTTTACTTGGAATTTTTTTGCTTTGTTTGAGCAGTTGATGTGTACTGTTATTCCTTTTGCAAGTCTTCAGATAGACATCTCCCTCCAAGTGTGGTATTTGGTTGTTTCCTCTATCTAGGAAGACTGGATTAATATTGCCTTTCTTTTTCCTATCATGTTGAAATTAGAATAGTACTACAGGGAAAAGAGCAAACTGAAACTTGCAAGAGCTGAATATTTGTATATTTAATGCAGTGGTCTTGCCCTGTGGGCTTTCTGATTAAGGTAGGTGGCCTAATAGATTCAGCATGACTGGACAGCCCACATTAAATGCATCCTTAGCTGTGTGGCAAAAACAAGACTTCTGTTTAGTCTCGTTATCTTAAAAAAGATAAGTGAGAAATAAATCATGGTGATACCATACTGCTTTTGCTTATATCTCTGGTTTCTTTTCAAGAACAGTCTTTCACTTGTCAAAGTAAATAATTTTGATAGCAGATGTATGGGAGGTAAGATCATCTACCAACTGGACTGAATTTAGGATGGCCAGAGAGAGAACAGAACTGAGCATTCTCCTTGCTCACCATGCTACAGTCACCCTTATGGACACTGTAGTGTGGTGTCTGCCTGACATTCATGTCAGAATTAGCATAAGACTATAAGTGTCCCACTTGTCTTCTACACTTTGTGACTCATCTTCAGATGAGTCACTTCTAGAAAGTGGGTTGGAACTCCCTTGGATTAAGACTAACACTGGTTTCGCATCACCAATTTGTGAAGGGGAGTTTTCCCTCTGTTTATCAGTTCTCTGTGTGATGATCTGGCCCTTCACAAGATTAATGTGATCGTGTCGATGTATATTTTAGATGAGGTCTTTGCACAATGAGTGTTACAAGCCCTTTGGGGATTAAAGTGCCATTCTGCCTGATCTCTGTGCTGACTGCTGTGTGCATAAAACTTTTTAGTTGGATATTACTGGGATCTTGCACATATAGATGGAAATAGAATTTGCCTTCCTGTCAAACTCTCATAGTGACAACAACCTCAGTTCTCCTTGTTTATGCCTGTTCAATGATTTCCAGTGGTTTCTGGGAATGTCCAGAGCAAACAGAGGTTGAGTTTGGTCTGAAGTACACAGCAAAAACTATTTGGGTAAATTGCTTGTGTGTGTTGTGAATTTGTTAGCACACTCAGTGGTTATTAGCTGACTATAATGCAGTTAGATTTTCATATCTAATAACTGTCAAGTGATTAAGTGGTATTCATTAGCATAAATGCCCAGCTTTTTGCATTTGTGTCAGAGACCTAAAATTCACTTTGAGACAGCTTATATGATAGCTCAGCCTCTCACACAAATGGCTTATCCCCTTTTCCCACCTCTCCGATATGCTATTAAATGAGAATGGTTAAATGCAATTGCTCCATGTGCTTGCTTTGATTCTCTCCATCAATAGTTTTAATTTTAGAAATGCCACAATTATGAACATTTTCTCTGTGATAAAGCTTAAGAAGTGAGCCTCAAAGAACTGAGAAAATCGGGGATGTTTCTTATTAGCTCAAAGCTGCCCTGCTCTTTTCTTAAAGTGAAATGTGCCTATTTATATAAATAACATCAGGGATTGAGTAAAGGAACAGCTCACACTTTTTATTGTATCTATTATATTTAATTTTATATAACTACAATGAGGCTTTCTGTTGGTATAAACAATATATTTCCTTCAAAACACTGTTTTCAGAGTCTGAGCTGTAAATTATTTATAAATATTATTCCTGGCACTATACAAACACAGTTACATGGGATACTGCATCAGAAGCAAGATATCAAAATGCGACCAGATTATGCAATAGGTAGGAAAGTGAGGATTATGTGTAAATAAGAGATGACTTCACAGTATACTTCAGTTACATCTGTCAATATTAAGCGAGTCAACTAAATTGGAAGTAAAAGGGAAAGTATTGCAGTAATACAAAATACACTTTAAAAGAGCACAGACAATGTTACTTAGTCTGTCCAAGATATAGTCCATTCTCAGAGCATTTAAGTATGTTTCTTGGAGATTTGCATCCTGTCTGCAGGTTAGACTGAGAGAGAAATAAGCTTCATTTGACACATGCTTGAACAAACAATTCTGTGAGGAATTGGTTTCATATGAGGTCTGATGAAGATTAGTGTTGAAACTGGAATGCAGAACAATTATTCTGCTATACTATATACCTAGTCTATGAAAGACTGTCGTGAACATTGGAAACTGGGATAAAGTGTGAATGGATGGAAAGCAATGGGGTATTAGAAATACTGCCACAGAAGGGGGTAACATGAAATAGGGAATATCACATACTTCCATCAAAGCCAGAGCCAGTTAAACCCCTCAATAACTTACTAAGTAGAAATGTGTTTGCTTCTGATGTCCACCACTTGGAGCTAATAGCTCACAGTAAACGTTCCATGTGCGGGCCCATAACCTCCTGCTGACATAAATGAAAACTCTCCCTTTGAGCAAAAATGCCAAAGCATGGCCTCACTTATTGAATATTTATAGAAAGATGCTACTGGAAGATGAAATAAAGAAATGAAGAAAGAAACAAAAATATTTTTCAGGGAATTTTTAGTAATGGGGATTGATGTTTGGCAACAGTTTTGAAAACACACGGGACCTCAGAGGGTTTGCTCACAGAGGTAAAAATATTAATGTAGTGACTGGGCTCTCAGCCCAGGAGAGAAGCACATGCTACTTTTGCTGTGCCTTGGTAGTAAGGAAAGCAAAAATGCATAAGACTGAGGAAGAGAGAACATCACTAGTATGCTAAGCATGGCTGATGGAGATGTGGGGATGAAAGCCAAGTTGAGCTGCAATCTCTGTAGCTGGGTGATTGCTTTCATAGGCACTCCCAAAAATTGCCAGTGAGTCCGTTCATGGGGGCGCCCATGCACTGCTATTCCACTGAAATCCTGGCAACCATGTGGGCCTCCATTTTAGATGGTGCTTTTTTAGCAGCAGAAGTTAGTAGGGTACAGTTCCATCTTGGTTTACACTGGAAATGATGACAGTTGCAATCTGTATCATGTCACTGCTACTATTTATTCTCGCATTAAAACCAGAAAAGTGAGTGTCTGTCTGCTAATGCTGCTGTTCACAGCTTCACTGCAGGCAGAGCCCTTCTAAAAGTAGAGAGGAGGCAGAAAGTAGAAAAAGGGTTACTGACCTTACATTTTTGTATGTTTTTTGCTTTAAAGGGAAACATGTTCCCTCACTCTCTTTGTATATATTTCTAAGCAAGGATAGATTTTGTTTTTTCTTTTCACTAATGAGCATGTACCTTGCATATTGAAAATTTCAGCCCAGATCTGTCTAGCAATTTAATAACTAAACCTTATGGACTGTAAAAAGGACCTAATGAGTTAATGTTTGGTTAATTCAGGAGTACTATATTTTGAAAACGTTATCATATTTCCTGAAAAAGGTTCCTCAGTAGAAGCACCCAAAATATCTCTCACATCCAGACTTTCTTCCCCCTGCACCCAAGCACACTAGAGTGCACTCATGAGAGTATTTCCAAGTGTGATCAGAAATAAAATAACACTTGTCAAAATGAACAAGAATACATTTTGTTGCATAACTGTCTGTTTGGTTAGTTTCTAATGTATTTTCTCACTCAAGGATGTACAAAACTTCTGTGGCTCACAATTGGACTTGAAAATCTATGCACGGTAGAGGGTTTTCTGAAGCAATATAGTGTTCAGAGCATTTTAGAAAGGAGACATCTGTTTCTAATCTCAAAAATCAATGGCACAATATGGCCCAGGGCTTTCAAACATTAATTTTCAATAGGCTGCATTTATTTTCCTTCTATCAGTTTGTAAGAGACAGACCTTTTCTGCCACAAAACATGCATAAATTAGAATATGTTTGTGAAAACATGCTTCCACTGTATGATGTGTGCATTGGTGCTTTGGGGTACAAGAAATTCTTTCCCTGGAGTCAAATTTGGAGGCTTTGCCCCTTGGCATGAGTGGTTCACTTCCTGCACTCCAATTCTGAGAGAGCATAAAGTTGGGGTTGGAATTTTTTCAAATAAGCCGTAAGAAAATTGATACCATGTGATGTAAAAACTTCTCAGCATGTTAAATGTATTTATTTCTTTAAAGCTGGAAAGGGTTGAAGTTAAACATTTGTTTCAGATTTCCAGCAATACCATCATTGCTGTGTAATAGCTGAAATGGTTCCATCCATCCCCTTATGAAGTTACTTTATTTCTTGACGAGAAGACATTAAGTACAAGGCAAATTGGGGGTAGGGAGAATCAAGACTGTGTGAATTGTTTAACCTTCCAACACAGTTCAACAAAGTTGTTTTTTTTTTAAAAAAACCTTTGGCAAGCTGCCTAGATTTTGTAAGGCCGCTCACGCTTTGTAAACCCCCAAAGATCACAGTGTTTATGGCTCAAGCCTGAAATCCCATTGAGCTTAGGCTGGAAAAAAACTTTTCAACCGTGTTGAGTAAACACTTCAAGAAACAGCTTTCTGTCATGATGCTCTTAAATGTTGTATGTGAGCTGAGTGCCACATCTTGGACAAAGATGAACAGCAATCGTGAATACACTGTTTGACATCAAACACTTTCAGAAGTTATTGCTGCAGTCACTGCTAGGTGGAACAGGGTGTCTGTTTTTTCTGTTCAAAGTGTGTGCTGGATAAAGGAGCAGAACAATGAATTCACTAAGTGCACACTAAAACTCTAAAAAAACCTCAGCTACATAAATCATCATGAAAAAGAATTAAGCAAAACCTTCTCCCTTTAGCAGGATTACTGATTCTAACACCCGAGTTTCTACTTAGGAACCTGAAAGAAATTATGTCTCCAAGAAAAATACATAATTCTGTAAAAGAGTCCAGTGATTTGGGACTACCGATGAATTCAATGTGGATAACAGCTGAGAATGCAATTGATAGTCTTCTAACAATTTGTGTATGTGTTTGGTTGTTTTTAGTGTTTGGTTTTTTTTGTTGAGGGAAGGCTGTTTGGGGTTTTTTCAGTTTGTTGAAGAAATGCTGGCAAACTCGGGAACAAGGGCTTCCAGTGTACTCAGTTCTATGGGACCAGGCACCACCCACAATATCCTCTCAGCCTGTGCAAAAGTTCACACAGCTAAGATACTGTTCTTTTGCTCACTGTGCTGTCTTCAGACCATCACAGCTGTAATGGTAGTTGTATTTTAGATGATTAATTTATAAACTAAAAATTCAGGCAATATTCAGTGCTTGAGGACAACCAGGGACAATGAAGACTGATCAATATCTGATCATCAGATGACTGGTTTGATATTTGTGCAATTAATTTACATAGTATACTTCAAGATACAAAGAAGTGGGTGGTCAACAAGCTTCACAAGCTGTAGTGACACCTCAGACTCACGTATGCATTAGCAAAAGTACTTGCAAGCTTAAAACAGGATGCTCTTTTTCCTGCTGACAAAGAAATTTGACTGCTTTTATGAGCAGAAGTTGCCATCTCTTTACTTTTTCATGACACTCAAAATGAGTCCAGGGTACTTCAATATCCATCCTTGGATTATAGCCCACATTTAGTAGCATCCCTATCCTGGCTTTACTTTTGATAAGGTAGTTTTATAAATGGATTGAGTCTCTGTGCTCTGGAAAGCTCTATCAATCTCTCCTTGATGAGAAATACACTGCCTTTCCCACATAAGAACTTTGTGTCATATTAAAATCAAGGATTATGAAGATTTGTTAAGTTTTTGAGCTTTAAAAAAGGTTTTGCTTAGTTCAAATTTCAGGATAATATTCAAGATGACTTATGTTCAGCCCAATCTTGTATGAAACTAGAACATTATGGACCCATTCCTTTATATCTTGCACAAGGAATACAAAGTTGTAACACTGGGACACATAAAAATGAACAAGGAAAGAAGGGATGAGAGTATTCTGCTTGGAAATGGAAGCACCTACTTTAATGTTTGATTTCTATGGTGACTTCAATTTTATTGCAAACGTAGATTTAATGGTAGCTAGAGGTAAAACTGTCAGATTTGTTCCCATAGCACTGGTGTAAGGTACTTTATATTGCTATGCACTTCCAAAAATAATTTGGCCAGTTTAGGTTCAAACAGCCAGTATTACTAAGGTAAATGGTATGAATGTTAAAGGAAGATGGAAGGATGGATGTTGAATTAGTTACATTTGAGAGAAAAAAAAAAATCAACTAAATGAACATTAAGAAGCTTAGAAAATTTTGAGTTTTATTTTCATATGCAAAGTATGCTGGTAACTTATATAATGAAGTGTGGTATTTGATGGTGTAACATCTACGTGACTTGGTGTACCACAAGTATTTGTTCTTTAGACACACTCAGCAGAACACTCCTGAATCCTGCTGCTGTAACACTGCAAGACACACCTTGTCATGTGCTGTTACTTACAATCCCTGTGATGAGAAAAATATTTGTTGTTAGCACAAGTTTCTACAGTCAAGTTTCACCATCCATTTCTGGTCCGCTTCAATTTAACAAAAATTTTATGTTTTGCCCATAGGCTAGAATGCTAAGTTTGTGTCAGAGATTTATATTTTAGCTGTCACAGTCCAAAATGAAAATCTTATTTTAAAAAGAACTTTGAAGAATTATTGTAAAAATGAAAATGTAATTTATTTTGACTTTTTTTTAAAAAAACAACTCTAATAAACAAATAGTTGATTTATACTGTACAATAAATATCCAGTTTTCTAGCAAATAGCTGAAGATGAATTTAACAAAGTGCATTGTTTTTGTAAGTAAGTTGTTGTGGTCATAGCAACATCAAAGTTCTTTATTAGATTTTAACTGATTTTGGTGGACTGCAGTCCGAGGTGGTTTTCCTGGGTAAGCTCTGTATCTGTTGTGATTGCAGGGAATAGGTATGACACCCAATTGCATTATAGAAACATACTAAGTGTGTGAAAATCAGTAATACATTAAATGAGTTGTCAAAGATGTGCTGAATCAGTCCCTTTTACATAGGACTTGCAGTTAGGTTAATTATTTCATCTATAAACAAATACCAGAGTGTCTCAACATCATACTTAATGGTGACAAAATTGATTTAGGGTGTGCAAGCTTTTCTATTTTAACTGGTAGTGATTAAAACTTCTGATATATGTGCACAGAAGAGACATTTTAAAATGATAAATCACTAGATTTTGATCACTAGTGGTTTAACATGTGTACTTAGTTAAAGTTCAGGGAAGGTAAGCGAATTAATTTGTGGATGCTAATGTAACTGATGTACTCTGGAAGGCCTTTGTCCTCATTCCCATAACAATCTCTGACACTTTTTGAGACTTTTCTGCTTTTGGACTAAAGCTTCTCATGTTTCATTTGAACTCTGTTTGATTTTGAGACAGAGAAAATGGAGTCAAGGGAGTGTAAACAGGTTACCATGTTGATGTTCCTCCCACACATCCCTTCATTTTAATGCATGTGTAGGAGGAATGAAGAAAAAGCTATCATTTCCTTGCTGCAGCTTTCACTTCCTTTCCCAATGTGGAGGCAGAGACAGCAAGAAATAAAACATGCTCTGTGCTGTTCGTTGGGATTTCTCCTAAAGTTTTAGTGTTTGGGTTTTTTTCCCTGAAAACAAATTATGAAATCTTGCCTTTATAGAAAACACATGCCTGAATCAATTCTTCATTTGTCTTCAAAGCCTCATGAAAGAACGTATGTCTAACTCTAGGAATCAACTTAAACATTTTGCTGAAAGTTTGTTGAATTGCAGTTTGTGTGAATTTTGATGTAAACATCACTCTGTGTTTGGTCAGGCAGGGAGACAATTTTAGTAAGACTCTTCATTCACCTAAAGATACAGCAAAAAATAAAAATTTTTGTGAAAAATAGGCTAGAAGTGGACCACATGAGATCATAGTTAAGTCAGGCTGTATTGTACTTGTGTGATTCCTGACAACACTTCCCTCATCTGTTCTTGAAGACTTCTGATGTTAGAAACTTTGTAACTGCTTAGGTGATCTGTTCCAGTTTCACTAATCATGCCATTAAAAGACGTCTTTTTTTTTTTTTTCCTGTATGCCTGTGTAAGCCCACTGTTTTTTTTTTCTGTCTGACTTGAGCCAACAAATTAATCCTTTTATTCATTGCAGCAGCTTGTCTGCTGTTGAAGATTGTTATCTTGTCTTTGCAAAGACACACACTCTTTCTTCAAAAATTTTTCATTTGGTATTTTCAGCAGTTTCCAGAGTTTCAGAGTCTCCTCTTAACCTCCATCTTTGGTTCTTCAGAAAGGATGATGGTCCTCTCCCAAGCAAGTAGATGTAGGAAACCGATCAAAAAACACCCTTAATAAGAGAGTAGAGCAATCTAAGATGACATCTGCTATCCAAATAATTAGCTATGGCATCCAGCCAACTGGCAACCAGGTATGCCAGGGGATGAATTTAGGGTCCTAACTCTAGGATTAGATGCCAGCTGACCACTGAAGAGGCCTAAACTGAAGAGTTTAAGTCTAGATAACCAATCTTAGTTAAATAGAATTGAATTGTATGGAAAATCTTGTAAGTCTTCAGCAATTACAGCGACTTATTTTAGAAAATAAGTAAATTATATAAGAGAAGAATTAGCCTGAGCATTTTTTTTCTATGTAGTATACGGGACTCAAAACGCACAAACCATTGCTGGACCCTGACATTTTTGGCCAAGGTCCATTAGCAGGTAAAGGAACATGCATGGAAACATGCTGTAGCTAAAATGACTAGCCCTGGTTGATTTGACAAATTTTTAGTATTGTCTTATTCTACAGGATAATAAGCCTTTTTTTTTTTCTTTTTTACTTAACTGGCAAGATACTGAAGCACATACATAATTCCAACCTCGTGACTAGTCCAGTCGAAGTCAACAGATCTGCTTATTATCTGTAATCTGTCAAACAAACACCAATCCTAGCAAGTTTCTTCTTAGGAAGAAAAAATAAATTAAAAACCCAACAATATTTTTTTTTATTTTAAATAGACCTCCATATCATCTTTGTAGAGAAAAAGTTGTTATCTGAATAAGATTTCTTGCTTTCAAGTCTCATTCTAAACAACTTTCAATGCAAACCCCAATCTTCTCTCCAGAAGTTTGTTACCCGTGCTGTATGGGCAGTCTTCCCAATCTTCCTTGTGGTCTTCCCTATTCCTGACTGTTTCTGACTCTACCATCCATGCAATCAGTAAGGGGGGAAAAATCACAATCAATCACAAGTGGGGAAAACACAGATTGTAGCCCTCAGGTCTTATGTAAACCTTGCCACCTGGGTCTGTGAGCACTGCCTTGTGTTGTGTCCATCATCACTAAGCATTGTGAGTATTGAGACATTGAATAGTTTTAAATATGTGGATCTGAAAAACATGAATCTGAGAGTTTTAAAACCAATAGATAGTAAGACAGCTTCTAAGCCATCCTACACTTCTAACATCTTGCTTAGGGAAGAGGGAAGAATGTTATTTAGCAAAGGTATTCTGTAGGAAATGTTAGTGAATGTTTTTTGTAAGCAGTAAATGACAGGTAGAATTTAGTATTCTAGTACCCTCTTAATGAAGGCTAATTATAACACGTAACTGGCGGTACCTTTTGCCTTTGCAATGTGTGAAACCTGATGAAAAAGTACTGTTAAGAATAAGCAGTGTGTAACATGGACTGTACTTGAGTCTAAATGAGATGCATTTATCAGTCAGGAGTCTTTCTAGTGGGCCCTGTAAGAGCTATTTCATGTTCCTCAGTTATTTAACATTTAAAAGAAATTAAAAGTTAAAAAGGAACTTACAAGCAAGGAAACAGGTGGAAATGGATCAGGAAATGATTTGGATTACCTTGGTCTAAGCAACCAAAAGATATTTCATACAACAAAAGAGATATTTAGGAGTTAAGACTGTTGGCTGAACTTAGGGTGTGTGAGATTTCTCCTCAGAAGTAGTACTTTTACCTATCATAAACTCCATATCTTCCTCAATCAGCTTTGCTTAAGTTCCAGGAGGACTTAGAAGAAATGTGTATAGTAAGCAGTAGAAGTTCTTGTAAGAACCAAATGATAAACATTACTCAGTTTGGTGCTAGTTCAGCTGCTATTAGAACACTGTGTTGGGCACTGGGAGTCAAACTCCAAGAAGTATTTGGAAGTATATATGGAAGTGGCTCAGGGAGAAAACATCAGTGTAACTGGACAGATTCTCATAACTTGAAAAAGCTGTTGAGTGGTAAGTGATCACATTTCCTTATGTTGTTGTGTGAAGTAGGACTAGACAATCAAAGGCTCTTAGATTTATGTGATATATTTTTCCTGTCAGTTTTTTCTCTCACTGGTTGTACTGGAATTGATCCAACAAGGTGGTTTGGTGGGGGTTTTTTTAAGAGTTCCAGACAAAGGTTATCCTTCAAAAACAGTTCCTCCTTTTTTTGTAAACTATGTCCAGTTGTGGATCATCCCCAAGTTTACCTTTAGACACCAGTCCTTGAGACATCATTTGATCTTGACTGTTTTGCCCTGCCTTCATGCTCCTTTCAGAGAATTGAAAAATATCCACAGAAAATTGTTTTAGTCTTCCTCCCTTGCAAGTATTCTTCATCTGAAATCATCTCCTTATTCCATTATACCACCCAGATTTTTTCCTTGAAGTTGTTATGGATTTTTTGCTTCAGTTCATCATTGTTTTTATCATTAACAACTTTTTTTTTTTTTTCCGATTTCCAGCTTGCGTTTTTTGGTGGGATAACTTGTCTGTCTTTATGCCACTCTGTTCCTTTAGTACATATGATTCTTCTTTGTTCCTAGAATTTACCAGAAGTTCTGTTCTGTCATCTGTGTTCCAGTTTATTAGGATAAACAAATTATTTTAATCTACTTCATTAGGCTCATCTTGGTAGGACGGCCGAAATGGGCTTATTAGGTCAATGATCAAAGACTTACTTGTGCAGAACTACTCCATTGACACATAAAAATGCACTCTTCCTGAGAGAAAACACAAAATGTATCTTGGGGCATTCTACACTGGTAATTCAGTGCATTCATTGACAAACAATTTGCAAAGAGTTTGGTGCTAGGGGAAAAAAAATCCTTGGCTATTTGTTTGTTTGTATGATACAAGATGTCCACGGACTTACTTTGATACATGCCGTCTGAGAATTTATTGGAGAGGTATTAAGCAACAGTTTTTAAAAATAATAAATTTGCCTTTAGAAAAGGCATTCTTTTTAGTAAATGGTTGCATCTGCTTGGAATTCCCTCCTTATTGTGGGGGGAATAGTGATAGAAGTGGTATTTTTCATTAGACTACATTTTCTTCCTCCTTTAATTCTCATGCTCGTTGGGGAAAATTAATGTTTTCATTTCCAGGAATTCTTGCTTCAGACTTCTCACATGTGTTTGGAACTGACCTTAGACCAGCAGAAGTCAGAAGCAACAGCTTAATTTGAGCCTTTAGAATTATTTAGGTAAAATTCTTTTTTGAAAATATAATATCTGAGGCCCTAACTGATTAGGTAGCTGGAAGAAGGAATGGTTTCCATAAGAAGCTACTAGAAGAAACTGTGAAGTGAAAAATTAGATGCTTCTGTAGAAAATATTTAACCTGCCTCACTTCAATAGAAGCTCAGCTGAGCTGGAGAAGGAATTCTTGCTGTGAATTCAATTCCATTGGCCATGTGGTCATCCATTAAACCACAGTTGACCATTGTCTCTTCATACTTCAGCTCTTTCTTGGTAATGTCCATGTTCGCTGGCACCGTGCCCATTCCTGTGTGTCTGTTTCCAAACTTTCAACCTCTGTCTGTCTGTGAAATGTCTCTCTGTGAAAGTGTGGGATCTTTCTACATGAGGGTGTAAATCCTAGATAAACTGTGATGCGAAAGGAGTATTATTGACTGCAAAGGAAAACGTAGCTGGCTAGAATTAAACTATTTCTGTAATTTAAAGGAAAATAAGTTTTATGTTTTACTTCCTTACTGAGATGTATATACAGCCTCATAAAGCATGTCAGACACAGTTTTAGTTCAATCAGTAGTTTCCACTGCAATCTGTAGGAACTATGTTGATTTACTCAAAATAAAAATGCTTATTTAACCTTGAAAATATCAAGAACATCAACTCATGACTTGTCTGTTTTTACTGGAGATTCCTCTGGATGACTGGAAAAAGTTGTTCTGAGTTAAAAAAAGAATAACATGGAGAGAAAGCCAAGCTAATGCCAGAGGACAGTTTAAAACTGTTGAGGACAGATGTTTAGTGTGTTCTCTGGGTCACTCCGAGGAAAAATATGCTGCTGTGACCCCCTCAGAAATTCAACTGATATTGGCAATCTGGATAAGTGGAAAAGCATCATACCACTTAACAGTAGTAGTGGTATTCAAAATTTGCCTATCTAGTCATGATTAATTACATCACTAGTTCAGTCAAGATTTAGTTTAAACTGTGGGCACTCAGAAATAAAAATAAAAAATGATGTGTGGAAGCTGGATGTTAATAAACCAGATGAAAGAAAATCAGGATGTTCTTAAAAGGTTTTTACCAGGATAGATAAAGCTCAGTGAACACATTCAAAACATCCACCTTAAGGTTGTCTGCTCTAGCATAGTTTGGACTTGGGAGTAAAAGGTGGGAGTGAGGAATATGATTTGAACAGGGAGCACCTTGAGGGTATCTCACAGAGACCTCTGTATTTTAATCATGTACTGAAGTGGGAAATTTTGAGCCTCCAGAGCAGTGTAGATTTGGGACAGCTGAAAGTGTGCTGCCTTCAAGGACAACCACCATTGTAACGTTCCTATACACAGTTCAACATCATACCAAATTCCTTCCTTTTAGGAAGTGTCAGGTGATTCTGGATTCTACTGGGTCTTCTATGAATGATATGAAGGTGATAAGTAAGTGATGGCAGACTAACTTAAGCGTCATAGAACTGGGAAGAAGTGAGATATTTCTGTGGAAAACGAGATGAAACTGTTCTCATTACAGCTGGCAGTACACACAGGGCAGAGGGGGAGGGGTCTGTAGGTGAAGGTCTCAGGTTTTTTTAGCAGCTTAGAGGACTTGAGTCCCTCAAGGGGCACTCTGTAGAGAGCCGAAGTATATTTGGCTTAATTTATGGCAGCTGCAGAGCACTCATGGGTTGTCATGGGTTTTACAGAGGCTGGGAAATGAGACTTAGAGCCGACAAAGATGAGAGCCCTCAGACAGGCTTTTCTGCTTCCAACAAATGTGCTGGGGAGCAGCAGCTGTTGGGATTGTGGGAGTCTACTGGAGCTGAGTAGCTCAGGCTGTGAGCTGAGTGCAGAGCTGACAGTGATTCTGTCTGGCTTGTGGTCTCTATGTAGGTTATGCAAGTGCTTAATACGCAAATGGGGAAATTGCCTCCCTGTTCTGGGCTCTGCATGTGGAAGCAGCATGTGGTGCTGGGCAAGGCTGTCCTGAGGTAACTCTTTAATGTTCAGAAACTATCCAGTAGGTGGCCTGGAAAGTGCTGTCTTCTGCACAGGGGAAGTAGGTGCCTAGAAAGCAAGTATCTGGTCCCAAACTGGACTGTAAAAATCTATCACATTAATATTTAAAAATATATAAATAATAATATCTTATTACCAGGGATTTGCTGTCTCTGATTCCTGGAGAGCCATCTGTGAGTTACTGTTGTTGCCAGAATGCACAGGTTAAAAGACAGGCCATAAGCTGATTGTCAAGAGATCACATATAGGGATATGTGCCTATAGCCACAGTCAGGAGCACCAGGGCTCCTGCATGCTGGGGAGAGATGCTGCATCTCTGGGGAGAGAAGGAATCCCCAGTATCACCACTATCTTCTGACCCACCTTCCCTAGCAGACCTCAAACCCACCAGCCTTTAACTTACAGGTAGCTATAGGGTACTGATTCTCCAGCATAGCACCAGCTATTCTGAATCCTACCTCTGTGATTCTGTGTAAAACTTTTCCTGACATTAGTATTTCCATGCCTGTTTAAAACTACTCTTTTGCCAACAGCTGTTGGAAGGCATAGGCAGAATTAATGCAGAAAATAGCTAAATGCTTTCTAACTGATCTTCTGACAATGTGGGTGTGCATCCACTGCTATTGCACCTTGTAGGCCAAATGCGCATCTATTCCAAACTAATAATGGAAACAAAGGTGCAGCCCCTATTCCAAAATAATGGATATTGTATTCCCCTGGGGGAAGGAAACATCAAAGCAAGAGGCTTATTATTATTGATCCAAATTTGACAGCTTACACAACAATACAAGAAGGTGCCAGAACCCAAACAAACCCAAAGTAACCCTGGCAAAAGAGAAAGTGCTGCTAATCCTCTATCATAAAATGTATTGTTTAGTGATGTATTGAAGCTGCAAGTTTTCCTCCTGAAAAAATCTTGAATCTCCAATTGGATGGCGCTGTATAACCTAAATATCGTTGTTGCAAAACCCATCAGCACTATCTTTAGAGTTGCCTGCATTGACTTAACAAGTTCTTTTAGTTTTCCTTAGAGGAATGACTCTTTGATGAACATGTCATCTTCAAACTAAGGCAAAACACTTTCCAAACTATTGTTGACTCCTGCAATATGAACTTCACAGTCAAATATCTTCTAGTGTAGATAAGAGTATAGACAATACAGACTTTGCCTTAGAATAAAGGATCCGAGGAGACTTGTTAACTGATTTATTTTACAAAAGAGGGCACAACTACCACATTTGTTCTCTAATTTGACAGTCCAGATGTCAACCACTACGAAGAAGAGAAATAATTGCAAGAAGATGATATTTATAGTGATACCCTGCTCTGTCCAAACTCCTTTATCATTGTTCCATGATCTCTGCTAAAACGATTCACTTGTTGCTACTATCTGGGATAGCAGCTTCCTCTGAAATATGGTTCCAAATGCTATAGATGAACTGTACTGAGATGAGTTAAGAGGGAATGCCATACATAGAGGAATACTCGTTGTCCATGTAGGCACTGTGACCTGGGGATGACCTCTGGAAACCCTCCTGAGAGTTTCCTTCTGACACTGCAAAGCATCTTTTGCACTGTGTGACATTTGAGTACCCAGAAGCTTTTGCAGCTATGGGAATGCTGTAGATTTCTCTTTACTCACTTAAGCTCTAGGAAAAAATGGCTTGAATGGGATTTATTTGTCTAACTTGAGAGTATGGTTTAAAAGGGAGAAGACTCCTCTCAGCTGTGTGTATATTCTTACCCACCACCCTCACCTGTGCTTAGCGCTGAGTCTGGACACCAGCACATATAAATAGACTCCTGCTATCACAGAGCATTGCAAACACTCCAGTCATATCAGTACTTACCCTTAGCAGGCAGCTCAATTGCTTTCATTATTAAACAGACACTGTACTTAACCATTTAATTTGCAGTGTTGCACAGCTCTCTTTTATGGGACCATCTACCTGTTTTTATAGCCTTAATTCAGAGTTGGTGATAAATAAAGCCGTTCCCAAACACAGAAATACTGAGAGCCAAGAATCACAGCTTATCAAATCTCCAAAATAAATAAGGCATGTGTCAAACTTGCCTATCCATTGGCAAGGGAATGCCATGAACATTAGTGTCTGATTGCTGATAAGGGAATGTGGATGTTGTGAAGTGTTGACTGATACAGCACTCAAGGGAATGGAAAAGAGAAAGTTGTGGAAGATGCAAAAATGTGTCAGCTGATATCTCAGTAGGACTTTTTCTTTTTTCTGGTTTCATGAAGATATTGTCCTTATGAATTGCAGAAGATAATAGCTCTCAAACTTCTGGAAAAATCAGTTTTAGGAGTTTTATTCTAGTGGTTTTGTGACATTGCTCTGTGGTAATGGACAATCTGAGTAAGATAAGCAAGGTTTTTGTAGAGATCATGTCAGGTCTACTTCCCTTGGTTTTTGTTTTTGTGATTATGGATGCTTCTGACCTTTGATAAAGTATGCCCTTTGCTATCGTGATTAGAACATCCAAGAATTGATGTAACAGGATTGATATTTTGGTCTTTGACTTATTCTTAACTCCATTTATTTATCTGCAAATGAGGACAATTGCATTCAAAAGGGAAACTTTTCCATCTGTTTTGTTTTGAATACCTTTCCATGCATCTCAAGGCTCCTCTTTCTAGTACTTCCTCTCTTGGAATTGTACTTCTTGTTCTCATAGGATTTGTCAGTCCCTCATTCTGTTGCTAATAAATCAACCAGGATAATTTCCAGTAAAGAGGCCAGTGTCGTGATGCACTATCACTGGTATCACACAATTATAAATAGATTCTTGCATGGATCTCAGAAGGGTAAACAGACTTTCAGGGTTACTGTAGTCATATAGGAGAAGAACAACAACTCTGAAAACTAATGCCAGGACCCAGTGTTTGGTTATTCAGTGGGCTGTTCTCTCTCTTAAACGGCTTGGCTTGTGTAACTCTCTTGATATTTTTAATTTATTTTTTTTTTAAGTTTTATTTTAATTGCTTCTCTCCAGCACCTGGACAAACTGCTGCTACCCAGCCTATGCTTTAGTGCTGTTATTAGTTTTTGGGAAGGAAAGGAAAGGTTTCGCTACTATGGTTATTTTGGGGTTTCATATGGCTGTGTCCTTTTCACAGCTTCTGTTCCTACATATGCACGGGTCTGTGATATGTGTGTAAGAAGTCTCCCTGTAATCTGTATAAAAGAAATCTGCTACTTGAATCAAGGACAAATCATTTCAGTCAGTGGGATCCATCAAGTATTTGAACATACTTCATCTAGGCCTTCTCGAGTGCAAGAGTTTTGGTAATATATTAAAAACACATGTACTCTATTTAAGCAGTTGTATAGTCAGGAAACTGTACTACTTACTACTTATGCTAAGCCTAGTCTCCCTCCTTGCCATCTTTAAGATGCAGCAAATCAGGTGGATGTCTGTAAAAATGTCACTGATTTTTTTTTTTTTTTTTGACTTGGGGATTTAACAGACAGCTTCTGATGAATCTTGATACAGTAATTTAAACTGTCTCCTTAACCTGCAGCTCTCTGCTGCAGTTCTGCTGGGGTTTCTGCCTCTAAGCTGAGTCAGGGAAGTGCTTGTGTCTCAGCTGTTATAATGGGAAGCCCAGCATTGTAGCTTTAAACACTGATGAAAACGTGTTTATCTCCTCATAAATCAGATTTGGGAGCAATAGGTTTAGAAAGATGCAAGCTAGGGCTAGTAGGGATGTGTGGCTAGGGCTTAAACCATCACAGCTTTATTTGCCTTTCACTAAAGCCTGTGACATTATAAGCCTCCTGTTCTGGTACAAAACTAAAAAGAAGCAGAAGCCTCACTGGCTGTATGGATGACAAATAAACACAGGGCTCACATGCTCAGAAAAGTTTGGTTTTGGCTAAAAAAAATTCCTGTGTCACACTTCCCAAGAACTTGATTCCATGTGCTAATAGAGGCATTATATTGAAATGATTTTTGTCTACATACTGTTTTTTATTTTTTAAAGATAGTTCAAGTTACTGAAACATTGCTTCCTTTTAGAAATTTTGGGTTGACTTGCATGTGTATAGTAAAACCTCTGGGCTGCAAAATAGAACATATTTAATTTGAGATCCTCGTGTATGCTGTGTGAGTTTTGGAGGGCTAGAGCACAAAGTGGCCACGTTACGTCTGTATGTTTGCTGCTGCACTCATACTTGTAAGGCTCAGGTTTCAACTGAGTATTACATGCCAGCTTTTGACCATTTGGCCTTGGCATTTCCATGGCATGTTTTCCCAGCAAGTGTCACTATTAGGCTGAATGAAGCTTTCCAGAAACAGCAAAAATGATTCAGCTTTCTAAGATAGGAGGGTGGAAAAATGTATTTTGCCCATGTGTCCAGAAAATACCTCATAGTCCCTTCAATAAGCAATTCTTGTTTTGGGGTTTTGTGTGCTTTGGGGGTTTTCTGGGGGGTGGGGGGATGTTGTTCGATTTTGGTTTTTATTTTGACACGAGTTGTTTTGGTGTGAAGGATTTATTTTTTTTCTACTGAAGTGTTCTTATTAGAGTTTTTTTCATGTTAAACTGGCATCTATGGACAAGACAGAATGTTTTGAAATGCCTAAGGACAAGATGCCATCCAGAGGAACCTGGATAAGCTCAAGAAGAGGACCTTTGGAAAACTCATGAGTTTCAACAAGGCCAAGTGCAAGGTGCTGCTTCTGGGCTTGGACAACCCCCAGTATCAATCCAGGCTGAGGAATGAAGGGATTGAGAGCAGCTCTGCCCAGAAGGACTTGGGGTACTGGTGGAAGGGAAGGTGGACATGAGCTGGCAATGTGCACTCACAGCCCAGAAAGCCAAGTGTATCCTGGGCTGAATTAAAAACAGCATGGGCAGCAGGTCGAGATAGATGATTGTGCCCCTCTGCTCCCCTCTTGTGAGACTTCGCCTGCAGTGCTGCATTCAGCCTTGGAGTCCCCAGCACAGGAGAGACATGGACCTGTGAATGGGTGCAGAGGGGGCCACAAAGACGGTCAGAGGGCTGAAGCACCTCTCCTGTGGGACAGGCTGAGAGAGTTGGAGTTGCTCAGCCCAGAGAAGAGAAGGCTCTGGGGAGATCTTAGAGCAGCCTTCCCAAGGCTACAAGAGAGTTAGGGATGGACTATTGAGTAGGGTCTGTTTGGATAGGACAAGGGCTTTATACTGAAGGTGGGTCGACTTAGATTAGATGTAAGACAACATGTTTTACAAGGATGGTGAAACTCTGGAACAGCTTGCCGGGAGAGGTGGTAGATGCCCACCCGTGGAAACATTCAGGTGGGACAAGGCTCTGAGCAACCCGATCTAGGTTGAAGATTTCTTTGCTTATTGCTGGGGAGCTGGACTAGGTGATCTTTAAAGGTCCCTTCCAACCCAAGAGACCATCCTGTGACTCTGTGACACCCGAAGTCTCTGTGCCTGTCACAACTCACCCGAAGGACACGGCAGCGCTGGTTTCCCTGAGGCACCGCTCCGTGGGACCCGGGCACTGCCGCTCTCCCTGCGGAGATCTCGCTCCCTGGATCTTTGCTTTGGATGTGATGCCACTAGATGTCGCCGTTGCTCTTTGCCGAATCTTGGGCACTTAACACACCGGATTTCCAGGGAATCCGGTGCTTCATGGAATCACGGGACCTTTGAGGTTGGGAAAAGGCGAGTCCAATCGTTAACCCCACGCTACCGAGCCCCCCACTAAACCCTGTCCTCGAGCGCCACATCTATACGTCTCTTAAATACTTCCAGGGATGGTGACTACATTTCCCTAGGCAGTCTGTTCCAGTGCTTGACCAGCCCTCCAGGGAAGAAATTTTTCCTAGTATCCAGTCTTAAACATTCTCTGGTGCAATCCGAGGCTGCTTCATTTGAGGTTCTATTGCTCGTTACCTGGAAGAAAACCGACCTCCACCTGGCTACAACCTCCTTTCAGGAATTAATAGAGAGTCATATGGTCACTCCTGAAACTCCTTTTCTCCAGGTTAAACACCCCCAGCTCCCTCAACCACTCTCCATCAGCCTTGTGCTCCAGACCCTTCCCCAGCTCCACTGCCCTTCTGTGGACATGCTGTAGCACCTCAGTGTCTTTCTTGGAGTGAAGGCCCCAGAAGTGAACACAGGATCTGAGGTGCAGCCTCACCGATGCTGAGCACAGGGTCACGATCTGCCCTGGTTCTGCTGGCCACAAAGCACACCCAAGGAGCTAAGGCTCCACACAGGCATGTCTCACACAAGCACTCATACAGGGAGTGGGTTTTCCAGAAGTGCTCCTGGGGTTAGTTTTGTCCAGAATTGTAATGATTTGGAGGGAATGCTCCTGTTTACGGATAAAACCTCCAAAATCGCATCCAGCAGTCAGTACACTTATGCCCGAAGAGCACAAGTGGGAATAGTGGACTTTCTTGATTCTATTCTTACTGGTATGAATTATGATTATCTCAATGCCAGAGAATTAGTCAATATCATTTATTTCAGTTTATCTTTGACAGAGCTTTGTGCTGCCATTTTTTCTAAAGTAACATGTCAGGTAACAGTTCCCAAACTGGTACAAAAATCACAGAATTCTTTGTGTTGGAAGGGATCTTTAAAGGTCAATTAGTCCAAATCCCCTGCCATAAGCAGGAAAAATAAATTACACTTTGATTCAAATTTTGGAGTTTGGTCTCTTCCCTATAAATTCTGAAAACTACATGTATGAGTTTAGAACATATTTTATTCGAAAATCCAGATTAACAAAGCCATTATTAAGGCTGAAAAAATCAAGCACAGACGTTGGATTTAACATTGTCTGTGTGTCCTGTGTTTTCTCCTTTCTACAGAAGTAGAAATACAGTGTCTATGGATAAAATGCACTGCTTATTTTTGCCATGTCAGTGTGTTCTTTCATCTTCAGCTGAGGTGGTCTTTATTTCATCAGCATTCCATGCTTTGTTTTATCTTCATTGAAAAAGATGAGACATGATATTCATAATCTGTGACAATGACTGAATGACTAAAGTTTTTGTGAACAGTGTTGTAATACTTTATGATATTTATATAAAATGACACAGTGTTACTGGGCAACCTGGACAGTGATGTGAGACAAAGTTTAAAATTACCAAACAGCTATTAATTTTAGTGGTCACAGTGAGATGTCTTAAATAAGCTTTTTGTAGCACTCTGCATTTTTATACTATATTAGACATTCAGAAAACCATTATAATATGTTTGACTTTGGCTGAAACTGGGAGTACTCAGCAAAATTGACCAGATGTTTCACACGGGATGTGTAAGACATTAGAGAATTACTAATCATCAGGTTAGTTAAGGTTTCTGTTCAGAGTCTTGCCTTGTGTTGCATTCAGAGGAAAATATGGGATCTTATTTTTTAGGCAACATTCAGCTGTCTTGACCCTAAGAATAGGGTCCATCCCCCCATCCCCCCCCATAGTGATCTCCATAATTTGCCACCCATCTTCTGCATTATTAAAAAAACCCAACCAAACAACAAATCCAATTAAAACAGAAAAATACATGAGAAAGAATTCTAAGGGCAGTCATAATTGTGATCACTGTAGAGTGATGTGCTTCACAGGAGCATGCACAGAAAAGAGCACATTAAAAAAGAACAAGCATTTGTCATTTTGATACTACTTATCTTAATAGCTTCTTTACTCCTAAGCATAATATTCTTTTTAATATTTTGTATAATTCCCTGGGTTTTTAGAAAAGCAAACTGAAGGCATCAAACTAGATTTTGTAGGAATCATACCACCCCTCACAGGGGTCATCAGCAAGATGGCAATCTTTGGATGCACCTGACAACCATCTGCTACTTGAGCTAACAGTGTCATTGATAGCAGTATCTGGGAGTTATTTTTTTATACTGTCTGTCAGTAGAAAGGAAGAAAGGGTTTGCATCCTGTGAATTCTCTAATGTCTTGCTGAGAGTCAAGGAATTTTCCCACAACATCCAAGTGCCTGGGAAAGAAGTCTGCTGATTGACTGGATCCTTAAAGACAGAACCTCCTCCCTGACTACCACTATATTTTGTCCCAGTATTCTACTTCTTTCAATCCTTCATCTCATTTCTTTTTAGTATTAGTAGCTACCTCAGTACTCTCTCCAGTTTCCTGGCTCTCACTCTTGATTCAGCTCTCCCTGTCTTCTAAGCCCAGTCCTCTCTAGCCTTGGATTAAATCAGCTGATATCCCCCCCAAACCAACAGGTTTCCCGTTACCTCCTGGTGTCACTCTTACCCTCAGATAGTACCACACTTTCATTTCTTCTAGCTCCAGTATCATTTTCTCTCATCCCATCCTGCATAACAGAGTCCATTCTAAGACTTGGAGACCTTGACCATTGAGCATTTTCCCAAATGTAGCTTTCCTCCAAGCCAAGTTATTGTCCTGCCTGTATTTAAGTTAGGTAGGTTTTGTCTTCCTACCTGATAAACTTTACCTCCTTTCTTCAGTGTACTCCTTCCTGAAAGCTGTTCTCAGAGAAGATGCCTATGTAGCTGTTGAATGAGGAGGGAATGTAGTCGAGGACTGTCCTAAATTCTGTCTCAAATTTTGCAGTTAAATCAGCTTGGGCTCATAATCAAGAGACAGAAATCATGTCTTCTAGCTCCTTCCCTTCAGCGTTAGGTGTCATAGAGGGGACGATCAAATCATCTTGTTTGAACTCTTAAATGCTGCAAGCCGTTGTATTTCACTCCCTTAATATATATTGGATCTGATAAATTGAATTTTGACACTGAGAAGATCACAGTTCCTTGAACGAGGATTGGAAAGCCTGAGGAAAAACATGCACACACACTTGGATGAGAAACATTGTGAATTACTGCCTTTGTCAGTACGATGGCATTTTTTCTGAGAGCTGACATGGTGGCACTGTGTAATACAGTTATAAACATGTGATTAAACACGTTATAGTCTTGTGTCACATTTCTTGTTGCAGAGGTTTTTTCGCTGGTTTCTTCTATGTTCTTCCAGTCCATCAAGATGTAAAACATGAACATTCTACTACTACTGTTTTGAGTAGCCCTGCAGTTTACATTTTTTATACAGGAAGAAATGAGGAGTAAACTTAATTCTCATTAAGCTGAATTTTATTTGATCCTCTTTTAAGTAGAAATGACTGCCATTTAAATACTCCATTCTAAACCTACAGAAAGCAAATAATGTCACTGAGGACATCAGCTGACAATGCATGAAAGTTAAGGATTGTGGTTTGCTAAAACTTAAGTTACCCATTGTTTGTCAACTTATATAAACAATGAGCATATGCGTATTTTACTTGGAAAAGCCTTCTAATATTTAGACATTGATGAGTAGAGTAAGTTAAAGAAGTCTGATTTATATGGTTTTATGAATCATGCCCAGGCAGTCTAACTGATTGCCAGAATGTATGTTCTCTTGAAGCTGTATTATGTTTAATTCAGAAATGGTTTCACTAGTACTGAATGCATTAGTACACAGTATTATCAGTTCAGGAGCTGGGGTGTTGAAGTATTTTTGTCTTTGAAACACTTTTACATTTATGAACTCTTTCAAAAAGTTTCACTTTAAAAAATCCCCCCATCCCTTCCAAAATAAAGAAGAAACAAACAGAAGTTTGCTGGCTTTATTAAGAAAAAAAAATTACTTCAAAATTCTAAATAGGACTAGCACTTTAGATGTATAGAGGAAGGTGATGGCTGTGTTTGAATTAGTATTATTATTTCTCTTCTTTAGAAAGAGCACCTGGAGACCCCATTTGTGATCAGCTCCCCACTGAGTATTGTGTATACACGTAATAGCCTCTGGTATGCAGAAGGTCAGACGAGAAGGTGTTCTAGTCCCGTCTGGCCTTAGTGTATAAATAATAGAAGACGTTTGCTGCCCAATGTTTGCAATGAAAATAGACCTGGCAGATGGCAAGGAAACGTGGAGGTACTCTGAATTCCCACTTTATAGCTGGATAATAGAGACTGATAGGCTCGATATCGTTGGCAGCTCCTCTTTAATTCCTTCTGAGGAAGTAAAACTGCCATGAAGCCATCTTTGCTGACTCCACCTGAAAGGGATGTACCAAGACCTAGACTTGGGAATGAGTGTAAATGTACAGGAACAGGATTTCACAATTAACTTCTTGACATGTTAAATGAGGGTGGGAAATAACCTCATGCTAAGAACCTGTTTTCACTGTAAAGATGATGGCATCCTAAGTGCATTTAGCAAAGCAAATAAGCTAACTTCAGTAGTGATGAGTTTGGTGTAAATTCATATCAGGTACTTACTGTTCACCCAGATGCCTGCCTTTTGGACTTCAAATTTTGAATCTTTGCAGCATCTCTAAGGATTCTCACTATTCATACAGTTGGGGTATCTCTGCCTACCCCAGTTCCTGTGCTCTGCCTTTGGTTGTTCTTAAGAATAAAGTGCAAAATACATGAGAGAAGGAAGAAAATGCTGCTTCAGCTGCGTGGTGGTTGAGATATTTGCCCTGCAAAAATGAAGTTTGGTCTGACTAAATTGGTTTAGACCTGCGTCCCAGAAGAATGCTCTAGTTACTAAGCTCATACTCTCTGGGCTGGCACTGTGTTCACTTCTCTTAATTTGCCACAAAATTTAGCAGGTGTCCTGCTTATTATGCTGGGCATTTTTTGCATCTCATTTCAAAGAATCTACATTTTTCCCCATACTAGGACAAGGAACACAGCAGCACTTCACATGGAGGGCCACATGACCCAGTACTTCCTAACCACAATGGCTTGTTCAATAGCACTAAACTCATGTTGCTGGTTCTGAATTCTAAACTGTCTGACTGACAACTAGGGGCCTCATATTTGCTGATTTTTCTGAAGTTGAAACCTGAGAGAAACCAAGAGTCCTCTTAAAGGGTTTCAAAACATGAGAGAGAGCACAGAGGGGAGGGCTGATTTCCTGCTTGCCCATGCAGAGATTTTCCCAAGCCTTGAGTCCCAAAATGTTAACTGGAAACAATACACCTTACCCAAGGGAAGGCAGAAAAGAGGGATGTTTGTTGTTCTTCCACACAGATGCAAATCTAGAATAATTGCCTGGAGAAATGAGCTCAGAATAGCTATACTAACCCAAAATGGTCTCGGGTGTTTCAGGTTCTGTTCCTGTTGCAGAGGAAGAGAGCTGCTGCTTTTTCTCATTTCCAATCCTAACCTTGTGATGCAAATCTAATTTATCCTTTACAGCAAAGATTTCTGATGTAGTGAGAAGTGAAAATGATGGTGTAATTTTACAGTATTCCCTCGTATGCTTTTTCTGGGTCTGATTGCATTTGTAATTGCCTAAGTTATATGCAGACTCTACAGCTGTTTTCCTCCTGTGTACTTGTGGTCTTTTTAATTTTATTTTTTTTCAAGTCTCTGGGAATAGTGAAAAAGGGATAAAAGCTGAGATGCAGTCAGCAGAGCATTGTTTAGAGATAAAATTTGGTGTCAAAACTCTGCATGTCCCAGACATAGAAGTAACCAGGGTAAAAACTTTCACATTTCTCCTAAAATGTATTTTCTCTCACATTTAATCCATGGAAAAATCTCTTTGCATCACAGTAGCAATGGAGTCACAGTCAGGAATTCAAGTGAACAAGAGCCCTAATTTTCAGTTTTGAGTAATGTGAGTTTGGGTTCTTTTTGGGGTTTTGTTTGGGTTTGTTGGGTTTTTTCCTTGCTTGGTCTCACCCAAAACACAGGACTTGTTCACAAAGCTGAAGCAAAATCAAACCTTTTTAGCTGAAAAAGATGTGAACACTTGTTTTTCACAACAAAGAATGGCTTTATTTTCTCAGCCCATCCACTCAACAGTTGCTCATCTTAATGGATAACATATTTTGGAATTTTTTGTTTGTAAGGGGAAACATTAATATTCAAAAAAATCCCCCTAAAATCCATGTGGAATCCCCTTTCATTTTTCATATATTCAAAAGTAAATAAGCATTGCACTAAACTGCTTGTCATTTGATTCCAGGAGTGTTTTCCTGTTTCCTTCAGTGGAACCATCGAGGTGGCTTTATGTTGTTATCACAGAGGTTTGCACCTACAATGGTTCCGTGTTACATTAGGGATGTAGATAAAAACAAGAATAATTTAAAGAAGTCAAAGATATAGCTGCAGTATGTAGAGGTTTATGTGTGTGTATTACATATTTGATACCTTAACTCAGGCTTAAGACACATGTGAGTCAACTGTTGTGAAGCTGGAAATAGTTTGGAGCAGCAACTTAAGGTTCACATACATGTTGTTGTTCTTCACTCCTATGGAATGCCTTTGGGAAAATACTGTTTTGGGCAGTTTCAGTTAGATCTAATTGGTCTATGTGTAGTTTATCCATGTGCCTGGATGTCAAAGGGTGGAAGGCTGTTGTTAATTTTTTAAGAAAAATATTTCTTCATCTAAATAATTCCTAACTTATTTTGACTATATGGTTTTGCTTTCAAAAACTTTGATGCAATTCAGCACCAAGCAGTTTGTGGGGGGCGTCAGTAGTTTTCAAAATTGTGTGATGTTGAGATTTTCAAGATCATCTGGTTCTTTAAATGTTAAAAAAAAAAAAAAAAGGTACAGAAACATTATTGAGGATGTATTCCATTTTCAGGAGAGGGGGAAAAAAAGAGGAAATCTATTATTTAAGAAAGAAATATATCCAGTGTGATAAAAGTGCCTTCCCACATCTTCTGGCCAGGTGCTACGTGCATATAAATGTTTCACGTTAAGCTTTAAGATCAAGGAAGAGTCTGTGGGGAACCTTGTTTCCTGGAGATCTGCTTGCTAGGGTAGCTCCCAAGTACTGACTTCCCATTTTTTATTTGATTATTAGTGATGAAAGGCTACATCATTTTCTGGAAAAGCGTTCCTTGCATGCCATTATCTTTGTCCACAGCTATGAAACATGCATTTCCATAGGCTTGTGTGGATACTCAGCCACTATCACAGCTGCTTTATGTGTATTTAATACAAAGGATCACTATATGTCATACTGTAACCTGAACAAAAGATGTATGGTTTCATTAGTTGAGAAACTGTCTTTTTTACATACAGCTATAATGGGTCTCCAGCCTGTGTAATGCAGGGAACTCTGTTACTCCTGAAAAGGAAACTTAAAAGTCTAATTTTTTAGACATAATTCACTGTGCAATGCATGTGTGTGTAAACTGCTAATTGGAAGTTTTGCACACTATCAAATGTATACAGAACCGACAGAAAAAAAGTGCAATTGAAATTCATTTGTACTCAGTCTCTATCAACAAATTTTCTCTAGGACTAGAAATTCTGGCACTTATTTATCACAGCTACCCTGCATAAATAGCCCTTCCACAAAGTCAAGGCTTTTTAAAAAAAAGACTGGCATGATTAACAGATATTTAAAATATAACAACCTTAGGAAAAAAAAATTTTGGCTTGGAAAAAATCCTAGTTTAACTACTACATTTTGCTATGCAGCTAATTTTTATATTTCTGGAAAATGCTAACAACATGAATTTTTCTGAAATTCAAGTGAGGCACTAGCATTAACTATTTTAAAACATCATCTTTAAAAGAAGTGTAATAAACAATTTAAGCTAAGAATTTATTGCAAAATATTATTGCCAATATAAACAACAGAAGTTATGCTCAATCAAATGTAACATAATGCTATAAGATGGTAAATGGCAATTCCTGCTATACAGAGGCAACAAGGAAAGCACAAGAGATAAAGCAATTTAGAATTAAACAAAACCCTTCAAAAATGAACAAAACCTGATTAATTTACTAAGATTAAGTATAAATTGTTTGATTTGGGGTTTGTTTTTTTTAGAGGTGAAGGATCCAACCTATAGATACCTCTTAATCTGATCTATCTGCTTCTGTCTCACTCTTTAATATATTGGAAGGTAGTTCTGATTCATCAGGATGCCTGGAAACAGGTGTCCCGGAGTAGCTTGGGGAAAAGCTAATAATGGCAATCTACCGGAGTTTATGCTTGTGCATCTTCTCTAACATGACATTATATCAAATATAAACTTAACAGGGACTGATCTGTGTGCTGTACTCTTCAGATGTTGTTACTGAATCTATTTCCTGATGGCTCTAGGGAACAGTAACTGTGTTCAAAATCGGACATGTGGTTGATATTCTATAGAAAAGGGGAAAGTATTTTTGCCTAAACCTAAGCTTTGTTTGTGGGACCAAGAAGCCCAAGTCTGATTACATTTATATACATGAAACTCATACTTCTTAACCTTTTTGACACAGATATATAAATGCTACCATCTTTCTCTGAGAAAAAAACAGATTTTTAGTATTTGAACACGTTAAGGAAGAAAAGAAACATTCATTGCACATAAATGTACATGGCAAAGATGAAATAATAATTCAAAATAATTTGTTTTCACACGTGAATATTTCCATACAGGAACCTCGTGAAGTTCATCAAGGCCAGCATGTGGTTCAGGGCAATTCCAAGCACAAATGCAGGTTGTATGGAGAATGAGTTGAGAGCAGTCCTGTGAAGAAGGGGATGTTGCTGGCTTAGAGGCTGGACATGACCCAGCAATGTGGAGTCACAGCCCACAGAGCCAGCCTTGTCCTGGGCTGCATCAAAAGCTACGTGGACAGCAGGTTCAGGGAAGGTGATTCTTCCTCTCTACTCTGCTTTGGTGAGACCACACCTGGAGTTCACTGTATCCAGCTCTGTCAGCTAAAACTTCCTATTTAGAATTTTGTCCTGCTTGACCTTTGCCATAGTATAACATGTAGGGCGGAAAGTTATCATCGAGTTTTAAAGCAAAATGAGTGAGATTTGTTTATGTCTCCATTTAAAAAAAATAATGGAATCTGGAAAAGTTTAATTTTCATTCCAAATTTCTGTGCTTGGGAATATAAGACCCAGCCAGCTAAAATCTACTGACTATGAGCAATTTTACCAAACCTGTTATGTTTCTTCATTCACCATCATTTATACCACTTTTATAGATGAACAAATGGGCTCCACTAAGAAGTTGCCTTAAGATGGAAACAATGGGGAACAAGTAGTAGAAGATAAAGATTAATTTAGTTTACAGGATAAACACAGGTAAAAGCACAGTAAGTAGGAAACATCCTTGGCAGAGGAAGGACAGATAATCTGCATGGTCTATTGCCAACAGCTTCATCCCAGCAGGAACTTAAATTCGAGTACTATGTTTAGAACACTTCAGTTAACGAGAGTTTCTGGAAACAGTCTGGGAGCAAGAGTTCAAAGAATCAACACCTTTTCTCAGACTTGGAAGGGAGTGTAGTCCATCTGATGTGAGCAGAAAAAGACACTGTTACACTTATACTCCTCAGCTGGCAATACCTTGAGTGTTCTCCTATCTCCAAGGATATGTTTGAATACTACATTGAGGAATGCTTGTGAATAACTTCATTGAGAAGGATGATGCTTCCTAAGAGCTGTAGTATCAAAGGAGCTTCAGTTGAAGTCTCTGGTACCCTCTGCTTTAATGTATCGTGTTGTCTTTGAATAGCAAGTCAGAGTGTCAGAAAAGCCATCAGGAATAAACTTTTTTCTAGTTTTCCTGTAAACCATAGGGATATGGTTTCTGAGAGTTTTAACCTAAAATATCTCTTTCGTAGGGATCTAGGGTACCATGTTCTTCTTTGCTCCCTGCCTCAGACACATTATTTTGGTATAGGAAACATTTTGTTTATCTAAACTTGTTACACTTTTCATGGCCTGACATGATCTGAGTACCTTGTGGGCAACTCTGATCTAGGCTTCCAAATAATAAGGCTCTCGATGACTGCAGGCTGGCTGAACAGGGCAACAATGTGAAAGCCTGTGTCCTCCTTTTACACCTTTTACATCTTTCCTTCCTTCTGCATGCATTCTCTTTCGAGTTTCCTAGGTTTCTTCTGCTTTGTTTGGGTTTTTTTGGGGAGGGTTCTTGGTTGGTTTATTGTTTTGGGGGATTTTTTTCCCTCCAGAAAGCTTTTTCATTCACTGTGGGTATTTTTTTCCTTTTTCTCCAGACTTGTCTTGATCTTAACAGGGTAATCAAAGGGAAAGTAAATATTTTTATTTCTAGTATTTCCTTTTTATTACCAAACTCTTCCCTCTTTTTCCTGTTTCTAATACTTTGGTTTTGATTAAATCTTCTTTTGTCTCATATACTGTCATCTAACCTTTATTTTCCTTCTCTACTTGCCCTCCTCTTTCTTAATTTATCTTTAATTTTTCCCATAGTAGGGTAGTGATATTTTTTTTTATTCCTCCAAAATATATAATAGTTCTTTTTCTTTTTTTTCCAAGCCTGAAATATAATTATTTTTTTTTTAAGAAAGGATATAAAGCTGCTGGCATTTGCCCACTCTGAGGGATAAGGACCTACATCCAAAGTGAAGAATCCTAGAGAAGCCTCCTTGAGAGCTGAAAGCCACTCTTCCCTGATGTGAAAGACACTCATTTACTACTGCTTCTAACAGGTTGCAGTTCCTGTAAGGTAAGCCTCGCTTATTGATAATGTTTGCTTGCTGTTAATTTGATAATGGTTTGGTCTGTTTGTAACCATGAATTTCCAAGGTGTGTACTGAAAGGGAGAGGGAAGTTTTGAAAGTAGTGGTCCTGCTTAGAAAGTGTACTTTGACAATACCCAGAACTTGGCTTCAGCTTGATACGTGTCTGTGCTTTCCCTGCAAATCGAAGTGCTTGGTCATTAACACGGGGAGTTACAGTAATGTGTTATGATCTGATCTGGCATTTATAAGGAAATAAAGTGTCTAGCCTTGGATACCTCTCCTCCAGGTCATTTGTCCTGGTGATAAAGAGAGTGCTTGCTCCCCAGAGGATGCAAAGCCGCCCATTATGTCAGCTCACACCCTGGAAAAGGCTACTGATTTCAGTGCCTCTGTTTGTGATGTGCTCTCTAAACGGGGTCAGTGTTATAACTGAGAGGGGGGAGCAGTTTCAGCTGTCAGTGAGTGCTCAGAGAAATGGTATAACTGACTCTGTCAAAGATGAATAAAAAATGTAGACAAGCTGGCTTGTTTTATATTCGCTTTTTTTAAAAAAATACATATATAATGATTTGTTATTTGGATCATTGATTTTTATGTCAGACTGATGAAAAGCAAAATTTCTATGATGCCTTTATCATTACTCTGACAAGGACTGCTTTCAAGTTAAAGACTGAAAAAGAATGCCAACTTCTGACATTACTAGAACAGCCCTATCAGCTTTTAATTTTCTTTTGTTTTCTTCTTGTCAAAGAAAGGCCATTAGAGATAAATTATGATCTCAAACTGGTTAACCTAGTGATGTGCATTTTTTTCCCCATAAATTGCCAGTTTATAAAGCATTATATAACCTCATTGAGAAGCAAGCTGCAGAAAGTAGAAATTGCAAATATCAAACTTAATCAGTCTTTAGGCCACAGAGAGAGAGAGACCATGAGTGAGTTGTGCACAGCTGAGCCATTGTATCATACTGCACAGCTAAATGTATGAACCCATTTGTTCTGTTTGACTGTACTTTTGTGTGCACAGTGTTCTTGGCATGTCAGAGACCGCTAGAGTGTGCTCAATTATAGCTGTGATGGGGAGGACACGTTGGGAAATGCACAGGGAGTGTTCAGGGTTGCTGAAAGTTTATTTTTTCCACTAAATTAGGGAGCTAGTGCTCTTGTCGTTATAGATCAAAGTTAATTGACCTCATGCCATTAGCATCAGTGTAGTTACAGCACAGAGTTTATGCAGAAAGCTGGAGAGTTTCATTTTGACCAGTCTGCGTGTGTACACTGAAGTTTCACACTGCAGGTGAGGAATAGCAGTGCAGACTATGAAGATTTCATGCAAAAGTTTGCTTCTTTGGATCATACTGTTCCAAAGCTCTCTTTTCTCTATTTTTCTTCTTTCTACCAATTTACCAGTTTGATGAGTGTTCAGCCAAAGCATTTTCTATAAAACATAACTGACAGCTAATAATAATTTGCAAATCTTTAGCCTGGCATAGGCTGCATTTTCAAAGCCTTTATAAACGTTAGCTGAATCAAACATCACCCAATCAAGAAGGCAAATATTATTCATGTATTTTGACAGGTAAACCAAACTAGAAAACAAAATCAGATATTTTCCTTATGACCACAAGATTGTGCAAAAGCCAAGACAAGAACATGTATCTTTTGACATCTATTCCTATGCTCATTCATAAAATGCTTCATTTTTTCCAAATATGTGTATGAGCTGCATTATGATTAAAGGGTTATGATTAACATTCTTTTGGGAATAGATAATATGACTTCTTTATATTTGTATTGGAAGCTTTGAAGTGTAATATATCGTCTTGAGTATGTTATAAGAAGACTGACACAAACAGAGAGTACTCTAAAATATCCTCCCTGAAGCTCAGCTGGATGCTAGCACAGATATATGTGAAATGAAAGAGAGAAACAAAGAATTGGAGAAGGTGTGGGAAGGTGAGAGAATGCTGGTAAAATCAGCAGAAAATTAGTGAGAATGACAGAAAAAAAATGGGAAGAAAGAGGAGTCAGGCTGCATTTATTTATACCCAGGACTAATTGTATATAATAGATACTATGTGCAGGATATAATAATTAGGTTTTATTAAGTAAATCAAGAATATAGAACCTAGAATCACATAAGTTTGAAATAGAAATAAAGATCATGTTTCCTATCATGTATGTAAAGACTCTGCTGTCAGTGTACTCTATTTTTAATGCATAATGTTGAGGGAATAGAAATACTCTGTTTAACTGTCATGGTATGATGTCATATATCAGTGTGTATCATAGCATATTGTATACTATACCTGTGTGTTACCAGTGAATAGAAAATATTTGGAGAGAAAATTAATTAAGAAATCAAAAGTAGAAGGACAGAGCCCCAAAATAACAATACCATGCAGAGAGTTATTGTAAATATAATCACCCTATTTTTTTCCTTTAGTTTGTGGGTTTGCAACATCCTCTTTCAAGACTTTGGTATCACAGAATAACTGTTAGTATTTAGTCACTTTCTGCATCAGTGATTCCATCTGCTGGAGATTGATTTTTCACATCTCAGCATAAGAAGGCCCAGACTGTGCCCTATTGCCTACGAGTGTTTGGTGGCACCAGCAGTAAGGGATGTCAAGACAAATGCTTTTAGGACAAGAGCAGTGAAGATGGAAATATCACAGAGAGCTTTAAGGTTTCATGGAGCTGCAGACATTTCTGATCTGAGCGCTTCAAAATGTGGATTTTATATAGTAAGAGGCTTTATCCTGTAGGATTGTGCCCTTATTAATGTTTAAAACAAACAAACAAAAGTGTGTTACTATTCCTTAGTTTGAAGCAACATGCATTTCCTTTTTCAGTTGGATTTAATATGCAACTCATTAAGCATGAAATTAATTCCTATTTTTTTCCTAATCCCATTAAAAGATACTCTTGGGAAGAGCAGGTTAGGGACAGATGTGGGAGCAAGGAGGTTGATGTTATGTTGGCTGAGATTTTATATTCTTGGTATATTGTGCCACCAGGCAATATATCCGTATTAACTACGTTTAATTGCTGTCAGGGCACTTAAAACTTGTGAAGAGACTGAGAAGAATAATAGATTCTCCCTGGGTGAGATTGCTGCCTCTATTTGCATCTCTCCAATTTTACAGTTTCCCAAATGAAATGGTAATGGGCTGAGGCCAGTGGGACTGTAGTGGAAAAACAGATTCGTGGAGAAGTGTAGTGAGGAGGGCCCATTGCAGGGACTGGGGGGGAGGTTACTTTTTTTGTTCCCCCTAATGGCAGATGTAATACTGCTCTGCACACGTGATAAAGTATAATATTTATATATATAATAATTATATAATATTTTTATCTGGTGTTCCCATAAAATCAAAACCTCATCTAGTTCATTTGAAGTTCATGAGAACCTGACTTGGCCTCTGGAGAAGGTGGATTCAGGCCTTCAGAGCTGAATCCTGACAAATCAGGCCGTGATGCTCTTATGAACTGTGTTTGGTCTCTGTGATGCATGTAGGACTTATGTTTCTTTTCTCAAAGAAGGAAAATCAGTTAATTTATGGGAAAGACCTTCCTAGGCTGACAGCAGACAAGACAGGTAAAGCAAGCTCTAAACTAGGAAGCCAGGAAAGAAAGCTGCTAAAACTTCTTAACTGTGTTAAGCCAGTGCAGACAGTAAAAGGGAACGAGCCTAGCTGCATCAAGATGAAATTAAGGAATAAGGGATGTTTAACAATGGCAAACTAGAGGATGCATCATGTACGCTGGCTGCACCACTGGAATTGGTTCCTCCTCCTACTGTGGAAGCCTGAACAATAAGATGAAGGAATTGAAACTCCTAGTTACTGGATACAAAACCAAATCTTGTAGTAGTGATAGAAATAGGGTAGCCAGGTAGCCATGATATACTCTGAATTGAAGCATTGAAGGATATAAATGGATTAGGAAAGTGAGAAAGATATACATAGGCAGCGAGAGAAAAGTGTCTGTTGGTAAAATAAAAAGTGGGACCACCAGGAAGAGGGATATTGAGAAAAAAGCAGAGTTTGGAAATGGATAATAATAAAAAATAATCCATTTTGATGTGGGGCAGAGTGGTGGGGGTTAAGGACAGAAAGTAGTAGTGGAATTTATGTGATCATGGAACCCAGACTAAGACATGAAAAATGCCCATTGCAAAACCAGACATTTGAATACTTTAACTTTTTTCCCTAAATTTTTTTTTTCTAGTAAAATCAGGTCTTGGATATTCTTGAAAGTAAATGAAGGTAGATTTTTCTACAAACAATCAGTGAACTACCAAAAAATAATGTGTTATGTATTCACTGAACAGCAAGACCTAAAAGTCTGGACATAAAAACTACACTTAGAGCAGATTCAATTTTGTCCAAATCTCTCTCTGAGAAATGTAAAAGATAAATTTGTGCTCCTGGGGCCTAACAAAGGCAAACTGAAAAACTGAGGCTATTTAGTGAGTACTAGGAAGATTACATATTTGAACGTGGAGGAGGCATAAAGAAACTCTGAATCAAAAAAGTTTTCGCAGCAAGCAAGATGATACTAGTAGGAAGGAATATAGATCTCCCTGGAATGAGACTCATCTTAAACTGTGTGTTAAAAGTAAGAAGAGAATCCATAAGGAATGCAAAAGTAGATTGATTAGGAGGAAGAATTATGCCCTGGAGGTTAAAAGATACAGAACTGAAACAAGAATGGCCAAAAGCTGTGTTAAACAAGATTTTACTATTCATTTTAGTTCCCTGCAGAGCTCTTCAGCTTTGCAAACAAAAATTAAACAAGGAGGAAAAATTCTCATCCTATGTCTTTTCCAAGGAGCATGCTCACACTAAAGAGAGGGATGTGATGATGACTTGAAACAACACCTCGTACACCTGAGAGTACATTCCTTGTTATTGAGAAGTTCTGGAAGAGGAGCTATTGTCCCAATACTTCCTCATGCTTTCTCCTTTTGCCAAAATCTGTACCACAGTGTATTTTGTAAGAACCTCTTCATGGGGCTTGTTTTGTTTACTAGCAGACTATCAATAAACAGAAAACTAGGCTATGTGGGACTTGTATGTGGCATTATTATATGTGCCATGTCAGAGGGGGAAAATTGTCTCAAAAAAACAAGCCAAGATGAGGCTTGTGTCTCTAGGACTCCTAGCTCTTTTAATGTCCCATTTAGAAAGTATGTAATAAATTCAGGAGGAAGTTGCAGAGGAAAAAAAAAAGAAAATGGTCTGAGTCAATGAACATGAGGTTTCTTCTGTAGAATTCATTTCATTCTCAGCATCGTTAAGAAAATTAGTGGTCGCTTGAAATTTTGACTTTAATCACTTTGGCTCTTAGTTCTCCATCTATAAAAAGGGAATAAAAGTAGTAATTTTTCTGCTGGTAGGGACTGTGTGTGTGAAAATACATGCATTGTGTGAAAATATGATTTTGAATGATCCATTCATTGAACGGTATTTAATATGTAAATGTTTGTGGAGTAACACAGGGATATTGTAAGGGAAATTAAAAAGAGAACTGTTAATGACTTTCAAGGTTGTTCTGTACTGGTGTTTAAGGAAGAAACCAAGGGTTGTGCAACTAAACCTAAGACCAGGTTTTCTTTGATTTTTAAATATTTTTGTCAGTTTGTGAGTGCTTGTCTTGGCAATCTTTATAGACTTCAGATTTATTTTAGTGCACAGAGATAGAATTATGTCAGATACATATATATATACCAGAAAAAAATTAATACTGTTAAGATAGCAATAGCCTTGTGTTATAGCCTCTTCCCTAAGCAAATATGGCTCAACCATTAAGCTCTCTACCTGTGAAATAATTACAGTAAGCAATCAAAGAAATCATTCCTAGACTGAGATTAACATTGTGTATAAAGGAAGAAAACTATGCACGGTACATCAAAGGTGGTGTATGTCCTAGAAATTAATGTTACTGGGATCAGGAGGTTCCTGGCAGCTTAGGACTTGGGTTTATCTCCTGCCACAAAGCCCTGCAGGACCACCCAACAAAGGTTCCACACTGAGATGAGATGAGATTGTTGCATGGGCAAAACCATACCCACCCCTACACTTGCTTGTTCATACACAGACGTATTTGTGAGGGAATGCAGGAGGCTGACAAGTAGACTTGACTGTTAAACATAAAAAGCACTTCACTGCCAAAATTCCAATTGCGGTTTCAAGGAGAAAAGTTTGAGTTTGAAATACTGTTTTTCCTGTATACCAGATGACATGCTTTGGAGGCTGGGTGCTCTTCATATCTATAAGGACTTTCTGAGTGTGAATCTATGGGCATGGGCAGAATCAATTTTTATTGCAATTAATCTAAGACACTAATGAAGGCTTTGTCACTGAAAGCATTAATTTAAAATTTTAGTCTTCATAGAGTATCGAAATGAGCTTATTGTAAAATCTAGATGAGGAAAAACAGTATAGTTAATAGGCTGGAAGCATTAATAAACTATGAGGAAAAAGAGAAGCTACCACTATTTATATTACCTATTATTTTTATAACATTGTACAACAATCTCTTCATGTTGCTCTTGTACATTCTGATGGGTGTGTACCTCAAGTTTACAGCGTGACTACAAATCCTTTTAAGGAAGATGTAGCACTTCTGCACTTCTGAGATATAAACACAGTTTCTTCTGATCCAGTTCTTGTGCCTGTAATGTGCTTTTGCCACATGTCTGAAAGGAATAGTAGGTTAAAGTGAACTAGAACTGTAAAATAGTTTGTAAACAGAATTATTTCAGCAATGCCGTTCATAATGTTAAAGCATAGAGTTAGGGGTTTGTTTTCCTTTGTTTTGTTTGGGGGCTTGGGGTTTTTTTCTTTACACAAATGACGAGCTTTGGAAATGATCCTGCAAACATCATAGATATTCCAGTACACCTGCCCTTTCTTAGCTCCTGTTTCCCTGAGATTTAAATAAAATTTGACTGTTTTCTCCCCTTTATTTTCTACCTTTAAGTATTATAAATCAAACACTCAACACATTCAAAACATATCAGTCCTTTGAATCCTCCTGGAAGACTCCCTACTGTGCTCTCTGAATTTTTAAGCTTTTCAGCATCTCATATGACAAGTGTGTTTTCTTCCAATGGATACGTGCAATGCACCGTCTGTCGGATTTTCCCCAACGCTGTCTCTCAGAAAGAACTTCAGCTTTGCTCATATCAACTTATTTTTGAACACTGAAAGCGTTCACGTCTTTCTCAATGAATCCTGCAGCCATGATTCTTACCCTGGAAGAATAAATACAAGTTACTGTAGCCCCTTGGTTCATCTTTCCTCACATTCAGCTTTGCTTGCAAGCTGGAGGCACCAAGGCAGTGTGGTTTCTGTTTCAGCCTTGCTGTGTGTGCTTCCTCTAGCGATCCAGCCACGTCAGACATTTCCTTCTGAGGGAGGGAGAGCTAGAATTTCCCAGGTGTCTCACAAAACATTTAATGAAGTGTGTAGCACAACCATTTCATTACAACATATTGTGTACTTTTGCCTTTAATAACTGCATTCCTCATCTAAGAAGTCTCTATAGCTTTCAAAACTGAATTACAGTGGTATTATTTTTCTCAGAATGTATTTTTCCATGACAAGAATAGCACTTTCCTAAACTATTGTATTTATTAGCAACCTGTTACCCTCTGACACTACTGTCATTTTCATCAGCCTTGATAAAGTGAGTATCATTTAAAATCTCTTTACAAATTATTAAACCAGTTTACTGGTTTGTTTGCTTTTTTTCTTTCTTTTTTTTTTTTCTCCACTGTGCATGAAGCAAGAAAATAAGAGTCTGTAAAAAATTAGAATTTTTATTCTGACCTGATAGGAGCCAAAAATTTAGACTAGCCTGAGAGTGAAATAATTTCTTGTGGTGATAAGGGGAGTCTCACTGTCCTGATGAAGTACAGGTTGACTTAGAAGGTGTTCTCCACCTCCTAGTCAAATTACGAAGCTCAGTGCTCCTATTCTTGTGTGACTACTGCTTCAGCTTCAGGAACAGCTTTTGCTTCTTTGTTCCTTCATTGCTTTGGCACGTGCCTATTGTCTTCTGCACTTTTCTGTCCACTGAAAAATTATGTATCAAGATTGTATATAGATGGGGAATAAGATCTTGTGCTTACTTTGTTCATAGCAGGTGAATTTTACCCTGTTAGAAGGATATTACAGGATCACAGAATGATCTGGGTTGGAAGGGACCTTAAGGATCATCCAGTTCCAACCCTGCTGCCATGGGCAGGACTCCTTCCACTAGATCATGTTACTCACCTCCCTGTCCAACCTGGCCTTAAACGCTTTCAGGGATGGGGCATCCACAACTTCTCTGGGCAACCTGCATCAGTGCCTCACTACCCTCACAGTAAATCATTTCTTTCTAATACCTAATCTAAACCTACATTCTTTCAGTTTGAAGCCATTTCCCCTTCTCATGTCACTACATGCACTTATAAATAGTCCCTCTCCATTTTTCTTGTAGTCTCCTAATGGAATTTATCCCTTAAAAAAAAGAAAGCAAAACATAAAAAGCATAATTAATACACTGACTCCCTGTACCTCTGCTTTAAGTAATCATCCTTAATTTAATAAACAACTTTTTAACAACAGCATAGTTACTGATGGACAGAGCTGTGAATTGGTTATCACTGGTACCTTTTAGCTAGGCTGTGGAATTGAAGGCAAAGAGATTGAGCTGCCTTTTGATCCAAAAGTCATCCTTCTGAAATATGCTCTTACATCTTTGGAGAAATCATATGTGACCTAGTTGCAGTGGACAGAGATAGGATGCATACTACTTCCAAAAAGGTACTTTAAGCGTGGATGTTCAATCCCCTGTAATAAGTGTCAATATGAAAAGCTTCATCCATTCAAAGGAGTTAAGAGTTGCTATCTGAATAATTTCATTTCTCATATATTTGCATAAAACTATTAGAACAAACTTTTTTTTTAAATTCTGGCTTTATTTGCCATGTTGGAATTCTGTCCTTGGAGCATCCCAGAAGCTGATTTCATGATCAGCTCTTGACAGATATTTGAAACAGACACTTCTGTTGTAAGCACAGCAGCAGCTGCAGCTACAGCTCAGCTTCCCTTGTTTGTAGTGAGAATGTCATCCTATCCATTGCAGCCAAATTCTGCCCTTTTTGGACAACTTTTAGCTTCTCATAAACTTCAGCAAACACTGAGATTGTGTACAGCAGCCCTCAGTCATGTGCCAGTGTCAACTTTGTAATAACTGCTTGTTTATTCACAAGGTGCAGTTTACAAATAGCACCCAATTCTTCTGGTGCTGACTCAGTATTTCTCAACTCAATGGGTACAGCATCAGGCCCTTAATTTGCCATCCACCAGGACAATTAAATGAACTATGCCTTGCACAGCAGGTTGGATACCTGCTCACTTGGTGTCTTGCTTGATGCACACAGGATCTTGGATAGATCCAAAAGATATTAAATCTAATTTGCATGTGTGCTCAATCTGTGTATGCAAAGTGAATCTTATTTGTTCAGAAAAAAAAAATTATTTGTAATTATTTGATTATCAACCAGCATTTCTACATTGAAAACAATCTATTACAAATGCAATCTGTGATTAGCCTGACAGCAAACTTTGTTCATTGCTATTGTACATCAGTATTTCCATACTTTCCACTGCTATCTCTCTATTTAATTAATTCCTGAAATTGACAGGAAAAAAACCTTAGAAAATTTCATATCAGTAAGAATCAAGGAATTATGTGAAGCAAATAGCAAATGAAAGAGAGAGAGAGAAAGAAAAAAAAAAGAGAGAGCAAGACAGAAAGACTGGCTTCCTCATGCAAGACAGAGACAAGGAGAAACCTCTGAAGCATTCCAGATCTACTAAAAGCTGTAAACTTGCTGAGTGGATTGTTCTCATCAGCTAGAGATGAGCCTTTCTAGAGATGAATAGGCAGAAACTGCAGGAAACAGCAGTTGCTTCTCATGCAGGGATGGGGATAACAGGGCTGAAAGAGACTTCTGGAAACTATAAGTAAAGATGATGGTGTAGATGAGATCTGTGTGTATTAGGTTTTTCTGACCATTCATTTCAATGTTTCTTAAAAAAATCAAAGCCACACCAAAAAAAATGGCTTTTGGGCATCGAATAGAATCAGCTCAACAAACAAGAAAACTGCAGAAATCCATCTGAAGGCTCTGGGCTTCAGCAAGGGGCTGATGGATGAAAAACCTGATCAGAAGGAAGGCTTACTAAAGTACTAAAATCTACTTGAGCTTACCTTCTCTGTAATAATGGCACAGCTATTGTGTCTTTATTTTTCCTTTCCCTCTATTAAATTCTCTTTCCCTAAATTAAATACTTTTTTTTCACACTGCTTTTGAGCCAAAAAGCCACTGCTTTTTGATGATTTTCAGTCTGTATTTAGCATCTTCAATGCTTTGCCAAAAGCGGTTGACACTCCTCTGCAAATCATAAGGTAACTGATAGCAAATCTACTTCCCTCATTTGTGAGCTGAGTCCAGTGGAGGCTGAATTTGTTGAGAGTGTAAAACCAATGCTTCCATATATTTCAAGTAAGATAAATACAAATTTACATTTTAGTGTAAATGTAACCTTGCCTCCACCCCTCTTCCTAAACTCTGAAACCAAGAATAGCACAGAAGAGTGGTTGATCTTAAGAGTTACATCAGTCAAATAGTGCTCCAAAGCAAGGGAGCAGCTCAAATACAATTTTAGCACCTCTGCCTTTCAGAACTCAGTTGGATGTAATGTCTACATCAAGGAACTGACAGAATGAAGCTAACTGGTGTGAAAAAAATCCACTCCTTCTGAAGAAGCTTCTAAATACCAGTTGTCTAAATCTATTGATAAGCAGGGATGCATTATTAATGAAGCCTGCAGCCTGCCTAGTGCTGCTCAGATGGTTCAAGCATTTAGTAGGAAATATTTCTGTGAAGTGCTGCATGGAATAATGACAGTGTCTGTCTTAAATCGAACAAATGACTGTAGCAAGCTCTGGGGAGGCTCAGAGCAAGCAGATGCTTTCCAAGTGAAAGGCAGTGGGGTACCACCTGCTGTAGGCAGGCAGGCAGGAACAGTCCACTAAATATTGACTTGTTAATAATTCAAGACAACAGGAACCCCTAGCTCTTCATGCACAACACTGTCCCTTCATCATGTGGCTTTTCATCACCCTAATGAGCTACTTGAAGAATCAGACCCTGAAATGTCTTGCAGATATTCCCTGAAGAGTAGGATGCAAGCTGCCATAATTCTGAATAAGAAGTTGTTGGCAGTACACAAAAATTGAGAGAATTTTAAAAATGGCAGGATCGGTGCTTTAGCTAAGTACTGCTGCTTGCCACACATTGCTGTATAGTGACTCAGCCTGCACCTTGTACAGCTCCTGGGGCAGAATGTCTGTCTTTTATGACATTTCTCAGGCTAAAAATAAATTACATTCAAGTTTGCTAATAGTGTATTGATAGTTTTATTTGCAACAAGGAAAATCTACAAGAGATTACTAGCAACTGGAATTCTCAATTGAAACTCCCTAAAAAGCATCTTGGGTTTGTACTAGTATATGTTTGGGACCCTCCATGATTCTTTCCTTCATTATGGATCTTAAATCACCATTTTCAAATGAATACACTTCAGTTGACAACAAATAACTCCCCAAGAGTTAGCAGAGCTTCTATACAAACTTTATGGGCTTCTTGGCTTTCTATAAACAGTAGTGAAACATACACTGAAGTTTTTTCCTGAAACATGGAAGCTCCTGTATTTTTGGTGTGTGTCCTGGTGACTGTTGCTTCTCTTTCAAGTTTCAACCTTACCAGAACGTTCCCATTCATTCCATGTTGGGTTTTTTTTTTCTTTTTGAGCCAAAGTTTTTTTCCCAAAATATTTAATTTTTTCATTTATTTTGGAATAATAACATAGTATTCTATTATGAGGTGTTTCTTGTTTGCATGATGTCAAGGAGCTGTTACTCATCTACCTGATTTCTTTGCAAACTTCAGTGGGTATTTTGTTATACCTAATCAAGCTGACTCGGCTTCACTCTGAGCAGTCTTAATAATTCCAAATGGAATATTGTAAAGTGCTCATAAGGCAAGTGATTATCCATACTGAGGAAGTTAAAATTACAGCAAATTCACTAGGTTTGCTATAGAGTGCTTCCTCCGTGTCACAGTCAGTAAAAGCATCTTGAGATTTTCTAGCAATAAGTGCAAAGCTTTATTTAAAAGAGCCACGAGTGAGTGTGACTTTCTCTGCTGCACTGCTGAGCTCCTGCTTACAGCCTTCCAAGTTTTTTGTCATCTGCATGCATTCGTAATGGTCAGATTTGCCAGGACTTAGAAAATTACCTAGGCTCCCTTACCGAGCTCACTGAAGCTGCCCCCACATGTCCACAGTTGCGTTTTTGGAACATTTCAGAATTCTGTGCTGTTCATCCAGTGGTGGCTGGGGCTTATTGGACCAGCTGGAGGTGGTACGTGTAAAATGGGGGTCTGATTGAAATCTTTTGGAGGTAGCTACAGGTGCTTATATTTTGCCACTTGAAAAATATTTTATATTTGAGAAAAACGAGGAATTAAAAGCCTAGATAAGAGCTTGGACTACAACAGAATATAACTAGATAATAGTAGGTCACAGACAAAGGGAGCTGAGTCCAGTTGGTAGCTTTCTCAGCAGCTCATTTTCTTGGTGAAACTCCATTGCCTTTCTGGTTTCGCTCTCAAGCTTGAGCCAACAGATAGGAAGTAACAGTCCAGCAGTAGGCTGCAATGTACCTATTTTTTTAGCTCAGTCTTTCTATCCTCCTGGCAAGAAGAGAGGTTGTGTTTTTTGTAATGGCAAGGATAAATAATCATGTGGGCTTCATGAACAAATTGCACATTTAGTCATATTTAGTTATGTTGTACAAAACCAGAGATAAAATGTTTATAACTAATAAAATTGTTGGAGATCGAGACAAAGATTTTCTGACTGAGGTATTCAGATACTAGCCAAAGAAAACTCTCTGAACTAAAAATATCTAGCTTTATGGAGGACCATATGTTGGCATAAGTTGTACAATCAATAACAATGAGTTATCCCACTGAATGTTTTTACTTTATGCTAGTAAGTGCAGTATGGATAAAACATAGCTGAGGAGCTCTATGTCCAACCACCATTCATGGTGAGCCACCTGACACCTGCACATGGATGTCTGAATATATCCTGGCTTTGCAGACAGGCAAGCAAGCAAAACTGATAAGAAGTTTTAAAGTTGGAGACTGAAAATTTTGTCCCCAATTTTATTTTCAAATAGATGTTACTTTCAAAGTATCTGACTACAAAGTGGCAACTACATGTTTTTTCTTGCCTACAATGGTATTACTAAACATTGATCACTTTTCTGCTTTCTAAATTAAGTGGTGGAATAAACAGCAATCTGGTTTTCTCAAAATATTGCGGTGTTGTCAGATCCTGAGATGTCAGCAGAGTATGTGACACTGCTGAGGAGCTACATGCACGCAGTTTGCATGTTTCAATATGCTCCATGAGTAAAAGCAATAAATTGCCGAATTCCTCACCAACACTGCCAAGTAGACAGGATTTAAGGAGGAGAACATAATAGTGTGATTCAAGAGTGCCTTTGATCATGTGAAGCTTAAGCTTTTGAAATATCTTGCAGCTGGCTAGCTTAGAATGAAATTTTTAAAGGCTGCAAGGATCTTAAAGCCTTCAAAGATGTGCTTTCTGTCAAAAATCGCTGTGATTGCTCTGCTATGTGAGGCTTTGCTAGCAGGAGAAATACTTGCCTGGTATGTCAACATTAGCATCTCTCGGTGCCAGAAGTACTGTCAGTAAATGAGTTTAAGTGCCCATTGAGCTCTGTAGCCATTGCTGAGTAGTCCTGCCAGTGCAGGACTACCATCAGTGCAGCTACCAGGCAAGGATGTTGAGGAAGATGCTGCAAGTGTTGGGGGAGGTTATGCACAGCTGACTGATAAGGCTCCATCCACCACTGCATAGCTCTTTGGTACCAGAAATTGCATAGGAAGAGACATAATTAAGTCTGAATTAGGCATTTCTTAAAGTGTTTAGCTGTGTTTTCAGCGAAGCAGAAAATACGGCTCTCATTTTCTAATGGCTTTAATATGATCAGAAGTAACACTCTAAAAATCTCTATCAAAACATCAGAAGAATCCCAGCACACTCTTTGCGGAAGAGAAAGTTGCTGAAAAGGGGAACAGACTAAAGTATGCCTTTTTACTAATTCAAAGTTTTTCTGTGATTAAAATTGTAGCTAGTTTTCCTCTATAAAACCAATTTTGATTCATCTGCAGTTACTGATGTGAGTACTTCTTTGACAAAGGAGAAAACATTGGTGGGAATTCTGCATCATGGTAGTGCAAGTGATTGTATATCCTCCAGTGACACTTACTACCCTATTGCACACTACATCTGCTGCTCCATTTTAAAAGTCTCAATTCTGCCCTTCCTCACATCCCTCCTGATTTTACTACTTTTTTTCCCCTCTAAAGAGAATAATGCTACAGAACTCAGTAGGTTAGGTATGCATATATTCAGTGCCACCTCTCAAGCTGATCTAATTTTTTTTTCTTTGTATATCTAGGCTCCTCAACTCCAAAACCAAAAACGTCCTCAGAACTTGGGCCATTAAATATACAAACACTTGTGCTGTTCTTGCAAGTAGGTTGACTAAGAGGTAGAGGAGTTTTTAATTGGAAAAGGAATGAGCTGTTCTACTAGGACAGCTGGAAGATAATGCACCCTTGTCCTAGTCCTACAGCTGAGTTGTTCCATGGCCTTGGACATGTCTGTTCCTCTCTTTCCTAATTAGTAGGGTCTAAATTAAATTATTTTCATTGAAATGATTATATAAGCTTAAATGCACAATGAGATGAGAATCTGATTTGCTGACTGGGAAGAAATTAATTTCATGAAGTGTCTTACACCAGGCTCCTGTAAGCACTCATTAGGAGAATGTTTTGAAGGGATGTTCTAGAGGAGCTACCTAATCTTGTATCGTGATCAGGAATTTTTATACCTTATAGACAAAAGTGCAATACTGCACATCAGAATCTACACCAATCACTCATGTCTTGTAGCTATCAAAATACTTTTCTTTTTTCTATATATTATTTTAGTTTACACATGGAAATATTATTTTTTAATGTCCATCTTTCAACCAGGAAAGAAATAATACTGCATAGTGTTACAATAGTGTAACAGAATGGTACAGCATTCTTTGGAATCTGAGACAGTGCTCTCACACAGCACAGGAGTGGCCCCATCCCCAGAAACATTATTTTAACAAATATCTCTTCCACGCTAAATTCCCTTAAGGCAGGAATGCCTTTTTATTGAAGCTTTTCACAGAATCTTTTTTTCTTTTTTTTTTCATAGGAGCTCCTCAAATTTGGCAGGGTGAAAGCCATTTCCACACAGGCATCTGTCAAAGGAGGTAGAGTGGAGAGCATGATGTAGTGTAAGTGTCATACAGAATACAATAACTTTAACCATAGATAATTAAATTTTGTCATTAGCGCTGTTACAGCTGTGATGGTCTGAAGAGAGAAATAAGGCAAGGCTTTAGGAAAAAGTAGTATGTTCCACTAGGTCTCCAGTTCAGAGAACATGGAGCTCTTCCTCATACTTGGTTAACTGCTATAAAAAGGTAGAACCTCTACCCACCTCAGCCAGGGCTGGAGCCATAGGAGATGGTGGCTAGTGGGGAAGATCCTCTTTTAGTAAGGCCACCTTGAATATAACAAGGAGGAATCGAAAATGAATGGACAGGAGCAGGAGACTTCCGTGCAAAAGGAAACAGAAGCTCTGTACTTGGAAAGATGGTATAAGCCAGGATGTTGTATACTTGATCAAAAGTCTTTTAAATTTAAAAAATCTTAGGTGTCTCTTTACAGTGACTATGCAGATTAGTAGATCTGGTTAGCCATTCTATCACCTCAAAACCACGTTGTTTTGGTTTGGGAAATACTATTTCCTATTCTAGAAAATGACTTTTATCTTTTTCAGTCATTAGCAAAATCACCGTCTTATCATCACCTTCCTCCTCTGGCTTTTAAACCAGGGGATTGTTAGCAAGCTACCTTAAAATGCAGTGGAAAATTTGCTGGCTCATAAAAGTACTGTTTTCATGATAAAAGAGGGAAAATGTTCTTATTCTGAACTCATATCAATTTTGTTATATTAGACCTGAGATCACGCTATGTTCATTCTTTCTCATTTAGTACTTCTTTTTTTTTTTTTTTTTAGAAGTGACTGGATGCCTCTTTCAATGAACTGATCTTTCTAGAGGATCTGTTTTTCATACTAGTCTTCCTTTCTTGAGTAATATTCAATATTCGATACTACCTTTAATAATATTTTGAGAAAGAAAGTTTTAACAACAAAGGTAATGTGTCAGTGAGAACAGAGCCATGGTATTTAACCTGGTTCCATGTTCCATTATAAAATACTCTTACCAGAAAAAGGAACCTTCTCCTTTTTTTCCTCATCTTCCTTTTAAAGAACTAGTGCATTTTTAAGTATGTCTTAAATAAGTTTGTAATTTTTGGCATCTTAAGGTGCCAGAGTAGAGAAATGAACCATAAATGAGAAACATCAAAAGTAACTTAGAATTTTTTTTTAATATTAAAGCAATGAATCACAGGCCAAATTAACAAGTAAAGGATTCTGCCTATAATGAAATCTTTTTTTCTAACATAACACTTCATTATAAAGGGAGCTTTTCTATAATAGTAGCAAGTGTAATTACATTTTTATATATAATTAGGACATTATTATCATTTCACCATATCAAAGTTCATTATAAGACATCTCCAATGCATTTTTCATAGAGCAAAAATAAAAAGAGAACAGGGGTCCTTCAATTAGACTAGTATAAGGACATCCACAGAGACTGAAGGAAGCTGATCAAACAGCTTAGCCCAAAAGGGACCAGGTAGGAACTCATTGCTTCTCTGGCACAGGGAAGTTGTCTTTTACATATCCTACTTGTTATTAATTATACTCTTCACCCTTCTCATATGCCACTACATTGTTTAGGAGACAAAAATGCTTTTAAAGTTGTAAACCACCATCACTGACCATGGAAGATACGAAATATCTGTATTCTATGAATCTGAGACATGAGATCTCCTCTACTTTCTTGTGCATGTGGCTGTTATTCCCAGGAAAATACACCTCTGTCACCAGAAGGACATACAGATGGAATCCATGTAATGTGATCCATTTTTCACATTAGCTTTAGATTAGTGTTTAGGTTCTTTTTATTTTCTAATTTGAAAAAAATCTGACACTTTCCTCTTTCAAAAATCCCTTCTTGAGGAAGGTGAGGGTTAAGGAAGTGAGAATTAGTACAAGAATAGTCAAATGTCCTGTTAATTATTAGTTTGTAAATTCCTCAAATATTGATAAAAATATGCGTAATTGGATTATGCCCCACTTACTTTCCTACTCCTACAGGGTTTTGTTTGCTGATCCACCCACATCTGTAAATCCCTGCATGCTTTTCTAGTTGACGTAAGAGATGTGTTCTCTTCTTCCTTTATGATGCATGTAAAAACTTGCTGGTAGAGCCACGGGATGGACAGTGTTTAATTTTGAATTAACCTTAAACTGATTGTAACACATCCTACTTATCTATTGGTCTAGAAGCAGGAGATAGGTCGGTTAAAGTACAAATACAGAAGGAATTTGAGTATTTCTAGTGCCATTAAAAAAATTGCCATGTTTTGCAAAGTTGAGAATAAATCATAATTATATCCTGAAAATGTGGCTCTGAACACTGCATGTGTTGGACACATGCACTGTATGTGTTCTGGGATCTGGAAAGGGAACCACCTCATGTGTCAGACTGTGGTCAGTGTACATGTGTTCCTTCTCTTCTCCAAGAATGCACTAATATATACATAATGCTCGTTAGCACATGACAACAGCTAGGTGGAACATATTATGGAATACAAAAATACTTTCAAAAATGGTCCATTCATCTAAGAGATGCTTAACTCGGGTGCTTGCCTGCTTTGCCGACTGAAAGCACCTCAGTTGGTGATCAGGTTTGGGCAGTGGGAATTGCCTCCTTCAGGGCAGTTCAGAGTAGCAAAAGAAGTGCTTTCCACAGGAGGAATGCACACCAAAAAGGAAAGAGAGCTACTTCCTCATACTTCCAGGCTGCTGCTACACTAGGAAAAATTCAAGCCTGTATTGAAAGTATTTAAGGATGCCATTTCTAGAAAACAAATTTAGAATAGATTGTGGCTACACAGTGACCTTTGCTGCCAAACCACCACCTGCTTTAGTCAAAGCTTGCACCTCACACACTGCTCCCTGCCACCATTGTGCTGGCAGATGGCTGTAATGCAGGCTGGCTCAGGGATAAGGCAAGAGGGAAAATGTGTGGAAGACACATCTGAACTGAAGTCACAAATATCTTGCTGTGACTCTGTTCTAGAGATGGTCCATATTCTTCTTACAACAGTAAATTTTTGTATCAGTTTGCTTTCAGTGAGCTGAAGAGAATGCCTGGCTGTATAAGACCACCAAGTCTTACTGGCTTTACAATATTCGGATGGCCAGAAGGTAAATGATTGATTGTCTACTGAAATGTGAATTTGCAAAGAGCTGGCTCTAGTGATTGGCATTTTATTTTGCTCATCCCAAAAATATCTCTGGTTGTTAAGTAATGTATTTCAGATATGCATTTTGGAGAACACTTCCTGTTAATTTCTGACCTGCAGGCAGTTGTAACACTTCATTGTGCTCTGTGTCTGGCAAAGGTTGAATCACACACTGCCCACAGCCCTTTGCTCACCTACAGCGAAGCTGACAGGTAGAACAAGCTCGATCCTTTTTTAGAGCAATACACAGGTATAACATGCCTAAATTAAGCCAGATGGATGCATTTATCTTTCATTTGTTACTTTTTGACTTTCTCCTTTCTTTTCCCTCCTAGCAACTTAATTAATTATTAACATTTAGCTTGGGATTATCTCCTCTTTGCTTGTTTTCCTCCTTTCACTTCCACTGGCATGAAAAAATTTCTGTGTAACTATCCATAGCCAGCTATATTTTCCTCCCTGACTTTGCCAGATATCACTAGGATTTTTGTTCTATCAGGACAAAGGTTAAACTATAGTTCAGTTGTCAAAAAATAGGGTAGTATTTTTTAGGAATCTGCCAGTTCTTCTATAAGATTTAAAAATGTAAACTACCACTTGAACTAATCTTGGTTCTGTCACAAATACCACAAACACAGCACTTTCGTTACAAATAATTGCTTTTATTTTAGTGTTTTTTGCATTTCTGAAGTGAAAGAGAGAGTGAAGCATTTAGGAGGGTTGTCTTCTGTATTACATTTTCATAGAGATGGACTTCTCTGCTCAAGGGAAATGAAATCACTGGGCCCTGCTGGAACAGTTTGGCTTCTCCATAATTTACTGGAATCTGTTAGACAAGACATAAAACATAGAAAGGAGAAAAGACCAAGATGGCAAGAACAGTTTGAGAAAATCTGCAGACCACCCATTGTACATACATACACAACTTCCATACACAACCACAAGTCTCCACTAATCTCACAGTTGTCCTTGGGGCTTTCTACAACAGCATAACTGACTTTTAAAGCAGGTCTAGAAGGAAAAAAAATGTGGGGGCATCTGCTTCAAGTTATGTTGCACCATTTAGTCTGACACAGGGGCTGCTCAAGGCCATTGTTAAGCTTTTAAATTCTTGCTGCTATGTCAAAAATACAGAGAAACTCCCTTCCCTATTTACCAAATCAGGAAAGACAAAATCATGAAAATATTACCTGCTATGTAGTACCATGTGAGTGAGGTTTGCATGACTAGGAAATTAAAAACCAGTCAAGTATATATATGGTATTTACTGAGAGACTGCTTTTAACTGCTCAAAAGAAGCAAAGCATGTCACTTCATCTTAGCTGTTCCTGGTAAAAACCTGGTGAAATACCATTTTTAACATGTTGTGGCATATAGGGAGTCAAAAGTTGCACAAATTTGTTATTTTAGTATACTGCAAGTAGTTAAATTATTTTGTTGCACTCACAGCCAGGGAAAAAATCCTGACATGGAAAACTCCCAACCTTTGTAAACTCCTGCTGTGCCATCTCTCCATGGCACTCTTCACCTCGCAGAGTGGCTTCCTTTTTTGAAAAAATGAAATGCTTATTTTTAGAGGAAAAAATACAAAGGCATAAAAATGACTTGGTATAGAGCAAAAATGTGTGAAACCATGAGAGGAGGAACATTAAACTTCCATATCAGTATATTCCTTTATTTCTGAGAGAGTAAGGCAACAGCTGATGTTTAAGATACACCTATGAAGTCTTTGTCACAAGATGATCTGAGGCTCTGCCTGTAGCCTGGGAAACTGAAGCCAAATAATAACATTACAGCAATGCTGATCCTGACTGCAGGGTCCATTGTCTCTGGGTTCATCCAAGCACTAGCCATGGCAGCAGGATTTGAGCTGGGACTGATCTGATCCATGACTGATGAATTCAGAGAATGAGCGAAGTAGGCTCTTGTCTGTTTGAAAGACTGTAGATGTCCCTATAACCATTCACCACTTCAGAGTCTGACTTTCAAAGTATTTATGCAGCAGCTGTTTGCCCTTTGGCCTTTTCTATAAAAGATTTTTTTGCACTCACATAGATACATGGTGGCAGCACTGTGAATTTCTGATGCAGGAGTGCTGAGCTAGAGGAAATCAAATCTCAGAGACCTCAGTAAGATGCTAAGACTCCAGCTTCTTGCACTAAACTTTTAACGCTTGGACTTCTACCTGGTCTTTTCCAACCTTGTTGATGCTGTGATTCTGATATCATTTGAGTTTAATTTTCTGTGACACTGAGCATTGACACAACTCTTCTTAGCAGCAGTTGTAAGAGGGCAATATCTTTTAGACAAAGAAGGAGCAGAACGGAAAGAGAAAATATAGACCCAGGCATCCAAAATCTAAGGGACTTGAAACAAAGACCAATAAAAATTTTTAGTAAAAATTTCTTTCTTGGTTTTGTCTCAAAGTAGGGTTGTTAACAGTTACATCCCTCAAAAACCGATTTTAGGGATTTAAGTATTTGTTAAAGTGCTGGAGAAATATTGTCTGTTCTCTTTAATTAAATTCTTGGGAAGGACACGAGTTTAGTGTTAACATGATTCTGTCTGCCTTTGCTTTCTCTAGAGAGGTATTCCTGCCCCCAGTAAATGGTCCATATTGCACTTGAAATGTGGCAGGTAGGACAACAACATGAAATTTTGCCTATGGGAGCTATGCTCTTTTTATTGCTGTATTCTAGCAGCGAAATACATGTTTGCCTGTAGAGAAAAAGAAACACATTAATAGGGATGTGGGGTTTTATCTAGTTTAATTTAAACTTTGTTTTCAAATACGGGTTTCATGCCCATGAAAAAATGTTGTCGTTTCATTCAACTCAGTGATTGTAAAAGAAAACATCTGCCCTTCTCCTAGATAATTCCACTGCTTTTGTACAAGGGCTCTGCTGCCAGGCCTTCAGAAGCCCCGCCTTGTGCTGTAGGAAGGGAAAAGTCATTTGGGTGTCCCTTCTTCCTGAGTGCTAGTTCTGTTCTCCTCTTGCCAGGAAGGAGTTTGCTTGCCATTTAAAACAGGAATGAGATCAATTAATTGTTTTTTCTCACACACAAATATTAACACAGTTCTCTGCAAACTTAGGCAAGTATCAGTGATTTTATTTAACTTACATCATATTCTGGAATTTTTCTTTATGATCAAGAGTGGTCGAGGAATTTTATTTCAATGAAAGTGTGATACTTCTGAGCTTCCAGAATTCATGAACCTTGATTGGGAGGTACAGGTCTGTAGTTCCTCCTATGGCCACAGCTCACAGTGTATCCATCTTCAGAAGCTGCTGTTCTCTGTGCAGAAATACACCTGCTCAGCAAGGGTAGGATGGATATGGGAAAGGAGCAGTATAGAGCAACAGTCATTTTTTTGTCCTCTAGTTAAACCTTATCTCTGACATTAGTTTCAGTCAATTAAATTTCCTTTGTATTCTTTTGCTAGTCTTGATCTGTACACAATCTCAAGATAGTGACTTCTCTTTCTTGAAGGAGTAAAGTTACCTTTCTAAATTATCAAGGCCAGAGATATTCCATACTGTTGGAATTCTCCTTTCCCAGGAACAGGTTTCAGCATGAACAGATTGTTTTGATGTTAACAATAATGTGCTTCTGGTGATTGTTTCACTTGGAGTCCCCCTCTTCTTTATGCTACTGTCCAGTACCTCCAATAGGCCGATGCCCACCCAATGAGGCATTTCTCAGAAAATTGCCAAGAATGCTACAAACGCACTGGCAATTGTAATACTGTTTGAATCCTCACCCTGTGTCTAAGTGAATCATTGCTCAAGTGCAGGGTATGCATTGCCTCAGTTATAGTAGGACAAAATCCATAAAATAGACACAGAAGAAGAAATAAAATCAGTCAAATCAAAGTATACACTTTGGAACAACGCTATTAAAAGACTACTGAGAAATACTTCAAGGACTGTAATGCCTGTCAGACACACAGTACTAGAACTAGATGAAATGATTGAACTGATGTATTAAATGTTTTCAGTAGAAGCAAGTGAAAAAACTCAGTGAGGAGACACAGCCCTTGAGTTGGGTAAGCAGAATGACATCTAGTGAAAAAGAATACAAAATCCATTTGCATAGAGCAATTCATTTATACAGAATGGTACTGAGATAAGCTCAATAACAGATGCTTGCAACTGAGGAAATGATATCCGAATTGACTAGCAAAAGCCCAGACTGTCTCACAGCTAGGCAATTTGTATTAAGCGAGCAATTGTTTACCCTAATCTCCGCACTATAGAGTATAAATGGAAGGCTGAGAGACAATATGGATTAAATTTTCTGCAAAGAATATTAATACCGCCAAACAAATATGCTAAGAAGATTCCTTGCGATAAATATGCTGGTGATCACCATGCTCAGGAGTAGGAATTTCAAGTTAGCAGAAAATCAAGGTAGGTCACACCTGCAGCACCCTTATGCTTATAAAAGCAAGCTAGGGAAGTAAAATAAGGGAAAAGCAACAGAAGGAATGACTGGCAACAGTGTTATGTAGGGGTCACTTGCTCTCTGTTATGAATATGCCTTGAATCTCAAAAGGCTAAAGCAACGTGACAGCAGCCCAGACCTGAAGTATGCCTTCTTCCTAGAGAGGAAGGACAGGCTAAAAGAATGTAAAGTTTCTGAACAAAATTTCTTCCAAGGATTTAAGGTGTCAGTTGAACAAAGCTGCTGCAATGTGGACATAACTGCTTCAGCTCAGTGTATCCTGTGTGTCACTCTGGAGCAAGTGGCCAGCAGTTTCATGTACAAATGCTAGATTCAGGTGGGAGGGACAAACAAGTAACATGATGCCAATGAGAAAGTGCTAATCCAAAAAGGACACCTGGTGGTTTTCATATCAAACTTGTTGTTATCAACAGAATGCAAATTATGAAAGTAATGAATTGGTTTTCCAAATAAAAAATTTGGCAGGCTCAATTTTGCTATTTGACAATTGCAAAGTAATTTGAAAATGAGTGAGACTAATCAGAACTTTTCTCAAAACCAGCAGGAGTGGATTCAAAATGCTTTCCATACATGCAGCTGAAATATCTGTGTTATTTTTATGCCACCAATATGCCTTAATTTAGATTAATCCAACAAGGAAAAGATTATTCCAACAACACAATTACAACATTGTAACAAAGTATGTCTTAAATTTTCAACCTGCAAGAAATAGAAAAAACATATAAAGCCTCCAAATCTATCAACACAACTAGTTATGAGACAGTTTTAAGAGAGGCTGAAAACATCCAAAGATGTAAACAACTAAATGTTTGTTGATCCTGTCAGACATCAGGAGAAAAGGGACTCCCATGTACCTCATGAGTTCAAAGAATAAGAACTATCCCAGTAACTCCTCCTAATACCCAAGCCACTGAAAAACTGAGCTCCGAGGGAGAACAACTTCCAGTCAGAAGTGTGAATACTCTGAGTAACCACATGCTGGCCAAACAACACCCGGATTAGCAGTGACCTGAGAAAGGAGCTTTCCCGTTACCAAAGCAAAAGCTGCCAAATCTGTATTTCTTTATGGTGTCCAGTGCTTAAGACAAACATGAGGACAGAAACATAAGACATCAGGCACAGTGTGCATGAGATGTTGTCTCTAAAAAGGAGGTCTGGACATATAGTTCCACTGCCTCTTTGCCTTCAGTAAGAAATGTTTGGTTCTTGACTAGAAAACTGTGTATATTTTATTGTAACTATTGGCTTCTAATTATCATCATCCATGCAGCCAAGCTGACATTTCCTAATTACTTTTTTTCCCCCAGTTATCTGAGCAAGTGTGGCAGTGCTGTTTAGATTAGGTTTGTTCTGTTTCACCAGGATATTTTAGAACAATGTGATTATGCATGGTTGCACCTCGCTACTACTATCATGACAAGTACAGAAGTTAAATTATGAAGCAAACGTAAGCTTTGAAGAAATTTTTATTTAATCTGTATTCCCCTGTTTCATCTGCTCATCCATCCAGCACAATCTGCATCATTATTAACCACACCATATTTCTAAAAAAGGAGTATAAAAAGTAAGACATCTGTGTTATAGCATTAATATATTCAAAGGTTTTTACTTTCATCTTCCAGGCATTAACACTATGTAAGTGCAATGTAGGCACAACTTACAGCATGGATGAGATACCACAAGAAAAATGTACTAAGTGTCAAAAAAGAAGGAAAAGAAGATACAAGTAGACCAAGTATTATGTAAAAAGAGGACTTTTATTCATAAATACAGCGCTTTTGCCTATTGCTCCTATATACATTTATTTCTAATTGCTACCACAATTTTTAAGGCACTGAGGCAAGCCTCCAGCAGTGTGCTGAAGGTGTGTTTGTGCTGTTATGCCCTCTGGCTTTGCTGCCAGCCTATTCCCTTAGATCAGAGCCAGAAGGCAGACTGTTTTCGAATACCGATCACCTCACCCGGACCTAATCCTTTGAGTTCTCTTTGGCATCTATTCCTTCTGCCAGTTTCCTCTTCTGTTCCTCTCTTTTCTTCTGAAGTTGACAACAAAGACATCCTCAGGGCCCTCCTTGATGTAAGACCACTCTTGATGTTGTTACAGTGTGGTTTTTTTTTTTTTGTACCCTAAAGTTGTGCTACTTTTATATTCAGCTAGCACAATATTTGCACACCAGAAGATAAAGAAAATGAGAATATGTTACATAGAATGATAGTTTCTTTTTTATTTGTACACCTTGGTCCTTTTAGCGGAAACCTTTATTCTTTTTCTGTCATTCATCTACATACCTGATCAAGAACCTAAAGGTATCTTTTTGCAGGCTGTGCTGCTTATATACCTTAAATTGGCCTGACCTGCCACTTTTAATTTTAAAAAGATGGCTGTATGGGATGTGGATGAATATGGAATTTCTATGAAGCACAAAACTTTTGAACGGTTCCTGTCCTCTGTGATAGTGAGTTTTAAAAGGGAAATCTCCAAAGAGCTAATTAGTAGACAAGTAGAGCTCAGGCTGAACAAAGCTGAAAAGATAGCAGATAACTAAAAGGACCTGGCCATAGCTGACAAAAATCAAAGCACTGACAGAGAGCTGGCAGTAACCTTGGGCTGCTAACTGACAGGGACAATAAAAAAAGCCTCTGAGTGTGGCAGAGAGTGACAGCCACAACCACAGGCTCTCTGAAGAGCCTGAAACCTCCACCAAAACGAAGACATAATCTTCTGCCTGGCAGCACCATACACTTTTCCCTCCCTTTCCAAATTGGAGAAATTGGAGCTTGTCTAAATAATTCTGCTGCGTGATTGTGAACTGAGAATGGAAATGTCCAAGACAGGCATGCAAAGTTTAGTGGTAAACCTATGATCTGAGGGGACATGTCTGCAAAAATGAAGTTTTGATTGTGGGACAGTGAAGGTTTCCTTTTCTTACCCTGACACTTCTGTTGGAGCAACCACATGGTTGTTCATCTCTCTGTAAAGCTTCATTACAAATATTTAGCAAAAACTATGAAAGATATTTATGCTCCTTGAAATGTACTATAAACTGAAAAACAAAATTAGCTTCTCTGAAATTGGCAGGAAAAGGAAGATTGATACCTTGTATTAACAGAGGAAAATGTGGTTGATCTGACTCTAGAAGTCACATGTTCCTTAATAAATTGTGGCAATCCTTTGTGTGCCCTCACTGATTGTAAACATTTTCACACTGTGATCAACATCCTGTGAAACACTGTTCAGCAAGTAATCATTCACAAGCTAAGGTACTGAGGAAATGCACACACGTACCAGGTAACATACTGGACCAGCAACCACGCAAATGAGTTATGCAAAAAAGCCATGGAGATCATTTTAAGAGACAGCAGAAATGGTGACTGCAGGGAAAGTAAGGCTGCAGAGTGCAGAGGGCATTTATGAAATAGCATCATAGTTCCTGAAATCACCATGACAATAGACTGGGTGTTGCTTTTGGGTATATCAAGGTTAAGATAGAGATAAAACATGATTTTCATATCTCGGTGTTTTACCTGCAACTAATTTATCTTCTTTGATATGATGAAACAGTGACTGACATTTTCAGAGGTGGCCAGTTTCTTTTATCCTAAAAGCTATAGTAAGCTTACTAAATATCAACAGTCCCCTTGAGTCCTAGAAAACTGTAATACAATTACTTGGGAAATCTCTCTTGGTTTTTGAAAGGGACGGATTTTAAGGTTAAAGAGCTGAAATTTTCTTTAAGTGCTCCAGAAAATCACAACAGCACTTAATAGTTCTTGCTTTACCCAGTCCTGAATCCATCACTATGACCCACTGTCTTGGATATGTGTGTTTAACTTGATCTTTTAGCTAAAGGGCAAGCTATGAAACGTCATGCATGTATTTGAAGCATTAAAGAAGTCTTAGAAGTGTTATCTGCCCCAGATCTGCAAGAAAAATTCACATACCTCAGTATTATTTCAATTCGCTTAAAATCTTAAAAATATCTAAGTCCTCTTTTCAAAATTAAGACTCCTGTTTAATAGTTCCCACCTATCTGCAAGCCCAAGCAAATCTAGAATCTTATTGAAATTGGCTTGCAGCTTCTAAACCTCATAAAAGAGATAACCTTTTACTTCCTTTATATATGTAATTTAGCAACCTCAAGACTGGAAAATTCTTTTATTTAGAAACTGTAACCCTAAACCAGAACACACAAAGGTGTCTTAAGAGAGCTTCTGAGTAGTGGGACAATTACATGCCACAGGGCATCCCACAGACAGCCAGACTGGAGTTGACACTTGCAGTCAGAGCCGTGCTCTATATAGGAATCTTGATTAAAAAGACTATCATGGGATCCTCTGAATGTTAATACTTTTAAAAATTTCATTCATCCTATTTGTCATCTGTTCTCATTCTCTGTTTCATAAGACCAAAATAGCCTTTGACTGTTCTTCATTTCTGCTTCTTCTAAGCCATATTCTTCCTTCTTAGTCCTTGGCCTGGCCTGTCCCCCTAAGATTTCTTTTTCCCTTCTTTCATGCTACATGTCTTACAGACTCTTTTTAAGCCTTGGAGGAGTTCTTCATGGATTGCACTTTCTTCTCTGCAGGTGTTCCTCATTCCTTGCCTACATACATTTCACTTCACCCCCTGCACAGGATAAATTTCCCTTTTCTTTCTCTCAGAAAGTAACTCTACTCTTCCAAGTGTGTATTCTTTATTCAATTTATGACACAACTCTGTAAACACACATGAACCAGAAGGACATAAAAGAGCCAGCAACAGTATGGACATCTTGTTTCTTAAACTGAAGTGTTTCCCTCTGTTTTACTGCACTGTATTAGCAACCACCCTCCCCTCATATAAAGGTTCACAACTTAATTCTCTGTCTTGCACTGATATAGCTGAAGAGAAAAGCTTTTAAAATCTGCTTTTTTTAATCTTTGTGCTTTAATTCCTCGCTGACTAAAGGCCTTGTAAATGTTAACACACTAGCACATATATATATTAAAACCACAGTAAATTGGTTTTGGAAGGTAACACTGTACTGCATTATACTCAATGCATTCAAAATGAATATAGTTATAAGGGTGACATTCATTTCTGGTAGCAACTGAAACAAAATTGGACCAGTTTAACTGAGATTGACATTAATATATCACTGAGCAGTTAGTTATATCACATGAATTAGATATTACAAATTCAAGAATAATTTGTTATGCTTTTAGTACAAATTTTCCTGACATAAGTGAGGTAGAGATAAATAGCCAGTCACAAAGATGTCATTTGGTCTCTTGGGGCTATATTGATGATTCCTGCTGAGGAACTCTAGCAGCAGTTTAGCATGCAGTAAAATGTGGAACAGGCATCCATGTTTTTTGTTGGGGTCTTTTATGACTGATTCCTCACTTTTTAATACTGATTTTTATGAGGAGTGTGTGTGTCTGCGTGTGTCTGTGTTTTGGCAGAAGAAACTCTGTTGAGGAACTTTAGAGTCTTCTCTATTTAAATAATATTAAAATAAAGGTCATATTGTAATGATGAGTTCCACTTTGTTACTTCTTCCAGTGGAGAAAGAACAGCTTTAAGTTATGAGGCTTTATTTTGAGTGTTACTCAGATAAATCTCTACTTCCCTTTTATCAGAATTACCTTGCTTAGCCCTTCTGGTTGTCAATATACTCACCTTTCTAGCAATTACCTTCAAATTGTCAATACCTAAAAAATAAATAGTTAATGTTTATTATTATTTGCATGCCGTATTTTATTTTTCTTTTGTAGATTGCTCCTCTAATGTTATGTTATCTTGAATTGTTCAAAATCTTTGCTCCCTGAGGTTTGTGGGAATTTAGAAATGCTGCCTTCTCATTCCGCTTCAAGAAAAAAATTCAGAAATAACAGAACTTTCTCTTGGATAAATATATTATCTTCTCATTCACCCAAACACTGACACTGACCTATGCTCAGGCAGTGTAATCTTTCTTAAGTACTTTAGCGACTGTGGCTCTTATGGGCAGCACTTGTGTTCAGTGAACATTTCTGATCCTTAGAGTCAGCAGACAGGATCTGTTTATCTGCAGCAGCGTGGCATTTGGCAGTGGCTGTTCTTGCAGGATTAAGCTTTCCTTTCTTTAAATAGAAATATCTGCTGCTCAAAAGATGACGGATGAACATCGTGCCCATTTAGAAATGTATAAATGGAGCTGTTTATTAAAAATCAGCTCTTAACACACTTATCGCATCCTTGTGGCACGATATGAGACTTCCTGTCAGGCTGCTTTTTACCCGGGTCTATAGGGTGGAAGTGGGTCCTCTCTGAGCCTCTCTGTACATACAGAACCCGTTGGCATTGATGAATAACTAGATGCTGCTGTGAGCCTGAGAGGACTGGGGCCTCATGGGCTTCATCTGAACTCTTCTGAAACTAGTTCTACATTCCAGTGATGTAAATGAAGGCTCCCCTCATACAGTAGCGAGAAGCAAGAGCAGCTATATGCTTGAAGTGCCTTTTCTTTTAATATGCACATTCCTTGAACGCTGCCTGAAATGACCAACAGCAGAATGTAAAAATGAAAGCCGAAGCTTCTTCTGCCAACGCAATCCCAAATCATCTGCTGCAGCAGGACTGAATATTTACTGAAGAAACATAGCCACAAAATTAAATTAATATGAGTGCTGCCAACGCAGCCTCACAGAGAAAATGTGGAGAAATCTAAAAATCTCTTTTCTCCTAGTCATACTACGCTGCACATCTTTCTGTAGTTTTCTTTCTTTTTAGGCAGAATAAAGCTATCATACACTGCATGCACACTTTGGCCCACTATAGAGACTTTTTTTTTTTTTGAGCCAGGGGTATCTTTAAGCAGCAGCTAAAAAGGATTATTTCGTGTATATCTGATTTGTGAGAACTGTGTCTGAAAAATGAATATAAAATTTTCTCCTACTATTATAATTTTGAAGTAGTTTCTGTTGCATTAGTTGAGTAGGATTTTTTGCAGTCTTTTCATTAAAAGAATTGCTTTCTTGAAAAAAAATTTTATTTAAAAAAATCTTTCATGTAAATGAAAATCAATAAAAGCCATGTCAAAGCTACTGTTACTAAGTGAATGTTAAAGAGACAACAAACAATAACAGTTGCTAGAGTTTTTGCTTTTTGTTATGAAGATGGTTTCTGGTAAAATATAATAAAAATATCTGATATAAAAGACATAATTTTTGGCTGGAAATGTGTGCAAACTATGATTTTGCCCATTTTTGATGGACAAATAATATCTGAAGCCTTGAGTGTTTTCTTCCTACATTTATTTGGCAAAGAAAGACACAGATTTTTCTTTTTGGAGATTCATCTCCACCCTGTAATGCATTCAAGCTGAGCTAAATCTGATGTCTCTTCATGTACAGGATGTGTTTGCTTGCTGTGGTGGGATTACTCACAGGGAAGCTTGCAGTTGCTTCCAGATTGTTTCCAAATACATGAGTTTTATGGTTTGAGTTACTGATTAAAGGTCACTTCTCTATTTGTATTCTACTTTAACACCTCAGATGAGATGAAATTCTTGAATTATAAGCTATTTAGGCAGCTGTGAATTGTGCTGAGCAGTGAGAGCTCAGAGTTCAGCTCCCTGCTGACTAAAAAAGCCCCAGATCACTCCCCTAGAAGCTTCAAGGGCTGATTTTTTGAAGAGACTTTGTTGAGACCATAAACTGCATTTTTGGAGCAGTCTTTTAATTGATAGTGCCTCTATTACTCTAATATATTTTAATACTGTACATGATTTTAGTCTCACAAGCATATTTTATAAATCAAAAGGAAAATGTGCTATTGTATTTAATGCAGTTAAGGAGAATATTAACATCATTTAGAAGAACAAAATAGACAGCATATGGCAATATGTTTGCAAAAGTGGGTTTACACAATACCGTCTTCACACTAAAAATGCAATTCACATGAAAAAGTGCTAATTGCATTTAAGTATAAACTACAATTAAATATCAACATTCCCTATTCTTGGTTGTTCACTGATTGCAGTAAAATGATTCCTGAGATGACATTCACATACCTGTGCCTGATGACTTTAAAAGGCACTTCTGATCTCAGGTCACCACAGTGTCATGAGGCAACGGGCTGAATGACTATGGGACTATCAGAGCTCTCACTCTGCTGGGCCTCTGTCTCTTTGCCTTCCCCAAGAATTCATCAGATGAAAACTGATGGGAGGCTGACACATAGCCTACGCAAAATGATCTTCAAATCATATAATTTAAATTCATTTTGTGTGTTTTCATTCAAAGGTTTTACTCAGTTTCTTAAATATTTTCCCAGCACAAGTTTCTAGCATGGGTTTCACTGGGGGGAAGGGTGAGTGGGGAGGTCTGCAGCCAAATAGCTATCAGAAAGATATTTGCTAGAATTTCAGCAAACACATTGATTGTTAATATTATTTAATAGCAATGCTGTAGGTTAGCTTAAGTGAATTTCCAGTTGCCTTCCTTTCCCCAAATACCCCACATGTATGAAGAAAACACAGGAGAATTCTCAAGCAATAATTCAGGGAAGTGCTTGCTTTACTCCAGTGCAAAGGAGACGGATATAGACTCTGAAGAGTCTAATTCAACAGTATTTTGGGGTTATGGCTTTTGGATGCAGAAGTCAGGAGCGTTAACTTGACTCGGTTGCTGTGTAACACTGAAATATTGAGTTGATTCTGCCTAGAAATTCTCTCTAAGATTTATTAAATACCTCATAAATCAGATAGAAAAAGCAGAGTTAAGTACCAAAGCTGTATGGTAGTACACATGGCTTTTAAAAGTTTCTTACTGCCTGTATTTCTAATGTAAAGTCCATGCTAAGGGCATTCGTCTGTAGTTACCTGTTGCTAAGTGCTCCATTTTAGTGCAAAAGAAAAGAAACCTGCTGCAGCTTTTTAATAAATTCCTACCTCTACAAAGGCAAGAAAACAATGTATTTGTATCAAGCAGAAGCAATACAAAAAATAGGAGTTGCAGTTCACTTTTCTTACCATGTTTTTATTAACATTATAAAGGTGATGTTTATAGACTGTGATCCTTGTGACCTTCGAAGTTAAGATTTCAGTAGGTGTAGGGCTACAAACATTAAAAAACACAACACATATCAGGGTGATTGGTTGGTGGGGTTTTTTCATTTGCAAAGTGGATGTTCTATTTCAATTAGGCTCACTCAAAGAGTCACTTGGGTTAAATCTGGAAAGGCAACCCAGCTAGGTAGAACATTTCTCCTCAATCTTTAGGAGTGTAGGAATTATGATAGCCTTTGGCTAATCATTTTGCAAGATTTATACCCATTGCATATTCAGTTGCTGACTGTCAACCTTATCAGGGGATGGAAAGACCAACACGATTAAAGAATCTGCTGCTGTCGGTGGCTTTTCCCCACTACCCTCCAAACAGACCTCACAATAAGAACAGTCAGAAAAACAAAGAACCAAAAATACCTTGAGTGAAAGCTGTTTGCATCTTTCTAAGAACCAGACCAAAAGTCTACTCCAAGCCACCCTGTCTAACAATTCAAACATCTCATATGATGCAAAAAATTACACAAGATAAAAATCCAGATCCCCAAAAGATGATAGGTTAGTTCTCATCACAGGTTTGTGACAGTGCTCATTTCTACCTGTCAGTAGAAATGCAAGAGAATTCAGCCCAAAAGCCTTGGCAATATGTTGACTTAAACATTCTGCCCTCTACAAGGACAATAGTAGTGATATCCCATTGATCTGCCAGATACCTTTAACAAATAACCTGGTGTTCATTTTTGACTAAGTTTGTTTATATTTACCACAGGCAGCAGTTTAATGGTAAATATTAAAACCTGGATTATAATTTGAAGACTTGGGTCAAAAACATGTTTCTTACAAATTCATTGCTTGGAGTACAATCATGCCATAAAATATGCTAATAAAAGACATTTACAAACATGTAAATGCTGTAATGGTTATGACAACACTGTAATTCTCTAAAATAATGACCTTGCAGTCAGGTTATATTCCACTTAGAAACTTTTGTTTTTTATTCAAATGACTACCTGTTTCTTATTTTAATAAGTCACAGTCTGCGCTAGTGATTCATTAGCAACACTACACAAAAAAAAAAGTTGCTTCATAGCCATCAAACATTACTTTTTCGGTCATATCCTTACAAGAGACCTACAAACCCTTAGTAATAGTGAAAAACAAGCTACATGGAGCAGAGACACAATGGCATCTGCCACTCTTGTTGAGTCCCTAAGTATTCCAACAATTCTCTGCCCCCCAAAAATCAACACCAATACAGACATCCCAAACACACAATTTAAGGGAGACTTTTAAAGACATAAATGAAGAAATGTAATATCAAAGTAAAACAAATTCTTCTATTCCTCCCCATATTATGATGGAGGCATTATTAATTCCATAGTGAATTTGATATCTTCCCAGTTAGCTATTTTGCGTGATACGTTGTTAGTGTTCTATCAAGGAATTCAGCCTTTCTTGTAGTCCTGTTACAAATCCTCAGTATGACATGGAGTAAATTGCCATCTTCTACTTCAGTTCTCTGTCAATAAATGGGGATAACAGTGCATTTCACCACAAAGAGATGGTGAAAATTTACTGGTAAGCCTGATAGTCATAGGCTAAAAGCATGTGCTTTAAAGAACATCTCCCTTCTTTGCTAATATTGGTCATCCTGGGAAAGGGTAAGTACCAAATGGTTTCTTTTTAATTCTTAACTTTTTGAGAGAGTTTTAGAAAAATGTTAAGGGAGGGGCAGGGTCAGGGTTAGGGTTGTTAAAGAGTGAACAGTAAATATAATTGCTTAAAGGAAACTGAGGTTAGCTGCTTTCCTAAAATTAATCTGCTTTTTAGCAGCAACTGCACATTGGTCTGAGCAGTTTATGCTGAATTCAGATTAGGTTAGCTATAAAAGAAGGTTTCAATTACTAGAAAATTGTTGGAATTAAACCTGCAATGGATAAGCAATTTTTAAGGATAGTAGATCACAACTGATTACAGCTCAATTACTCCAATACTGCTGCAAGCTACTTCTGCTGGGGAAAAAAAAAAAGTGATGCGTGCCCCTTGCAGTTCCTTTCTGAGAAATAATTTACTCTTAAGCAATAGTGAAATAAGTGCTACCTCCTATTGCCACGTATACTGACTGTATCAGGCAATTGTTTCTCAAAGACTTCAGACAGAAACACTGACAGAAAATTGTGAAGATGTTAATAACTAGCTTCTAAAGACTCATTTAGGAGATGATAAAAAAAAATTGCACAAATAATTTAAGTATTGGTCTGATCTAAATAATATAGTTGATGCAACTAAAGATAATTTCGGACATAGCTAAGGCCACTCTTGGGGCTGCATTATTAGCAATACATCAACAAAAGGAAGGAAAACGTTTCAAGCTTCTGGAAAAACTTCAGTAAAATAGACATGAATCTAAGGGAGATGTCAGAGTTCCAGAGTTATTTTCAGAAAGGAACACTATTAAAACTGTTTTCACCAGTAAAATCAGATAAGGTACCCTCTCATAAACCAGACGGATTATCTGCATGTGTGCCAAAAATGCATTGAGATAAAGAGCTGACCATAGCAGAATAAGGGGAGTTGGATATTTCTTGTCTTGTGTGCTGCGGAGATGCTTGTGTGTGTGTCATTTACAAACAAGTGTGATTGGCATAGTTATTTTAAATGGCCAAGCCTAAATTTATCAAGCACAAAGGAACCACGTGTACCAATATAGGAGAAGGAAGAAAAAAGTTTTAAAAAAATTAAATCTGCAATTAAAATTAATTGTTCCGTTCTCACAGACTTACATGTTCTGTCTGGTCTGGTGGCCTTTTTCATCCAGTGAAAGGTGTTGTCTAGACTTAGTAAATATGTGGATTCAGGAATAATTGATTCAGTTAAAAAATAGTAACATTTATTTTGCTAAAGTGTTCTTACATATTTGCAAATAAAATAAAGTTGAAAGTTATTATCCAGGTTCTGGAGAGGAGGAAACAAAGACACTGAATATTCTGTGATTAGAATAAGCTTATCCTGCAAGCTGAGAGAGAGAGTCCACCAGAGTCAGGAGTGGAAGTAAACTTGGTGCTATTACCCCTGGGTCGTGTTGATGGCCCTTAGGCAAGGGCTGCATATATGAGCTCTCAAATGCCATATTTTTCTCATGTATGGAATTAGCTGTTTAATAGAAGTATTGATTTATATTTTGGATACATAGAGCAAAAGTGAGCAAAAGTGCTCACTGACTCAAGTGGGTCAAGATTAAACTAAATAGTAATAAATAACATGTATCATGTATCAAAAAACTATCAGATCACAGAATTTTACTATGGGAAAAGATATATGAGGATGTCTGTTGCCTCCTGCCTGGTTATTATTCTTTATGACAAAAGAAGTTAATTTTCCTAGTTTTTCTTTTTCCTAACAGGTCCAAAGGCTTTGTCCTCTCTTCCTTAATGCCTTCACTTCCCATCCTTCTTCTCAGCCCTACTTCCATCTTGAACCATCCTTCTCTCTGCATCAGATTCACAGTTCTGAGGCTCCACAGGTCTCTTCCCTCTTTCCCTACCCAAAATACTGAAAGACATAGCACAGTTGTATAAAGGAAGCATTGCTGGGAAAGGGCATGGGAAGCACAGAGCTTAATTCAACTTTAAACAGTCTCTCCATTCTCCCCTGCTGCATCACCAACCTGCAGCTCTGCCCATGTACAGACTTTGGAGAGACAGACACAATGCCACAGGGAGTGCCATGGCTGCTGATTCTCTGTTCCTCACTCTTAAACGTTCCTATACAACAAAATTAAGAAAGACTTAGGACTGGTTATACTCTTGTTCTCTTCCCCTACGACCTAATAAGACGGGAAAGTCTATGTGCAAGTGTTGTTTTGCTAAAAATACGAATGTTCTATGTATTTCTCCAGTCCCTTCTCCATAGTTATTCCATTCACATCCAGTGATGCACATGTCTCAGATCTGATTAAATTAATTTTAGAATTCTACAGCAGAAAGAGATACACTAGAAGCCCTGCTGAAGTCAGGGACTCTTGCACACACAGCCTGCATGCTGAACAGAACAGCCAACCTGAAAACAACATGGACAGCCCAATGCATTTAGAAGCAAACACATTTCATCTCTTCTTGATTAACTGCAGTTATTTCTCCAAATAATTAACTTCTACTCCCTTATTCCTGTCAATTAACCAATGGAAAACAAAAAATAAGACATATAAAATAGCACTGAAACAAGATACCCTATTTAGGCCATGAAGCTTGGGACTGCAGCTACAATTTTGGTCAAGTTGTGGACTGAGCTTTTAGTCTACAGCACTACAGAAAAGGCTAACAGCAAGTTTAGATCCAGTATAAAAACCTGGCATAGTTTGGTTCACATGACTTCCCAGGGGAAGATGTAAAAGTCCACTCTCATTTATGGAGATGTATTTTATGACATTTATCCAAATGCAAAGGATTGACAGGAACTGGATTATAGGTTTTCCTCTTTTCTGTTTGCATATTTACTTTTTAAATTCAGGTAGAGAGATTACATTCAGAACTCCAAAAGAAACAATTTTTCCAATATCTTGTCCAAATTTATCAATTAAGGACCATCTGTTAAGATAGTTAATTCTTTTAAGGAGGAAAACAAGCAACTTTTGTTCATCTATTTTTCATCCTGATGGGAAGACGTACTCCCTTCCACAGTTTATTTTTACTGTTCATTATACACCTTTATTTAATCATCTTATTTAAATTAATACTCCAACTCAGAGACACCTATGACAGAATTGTCATTAAGTTTGTAGGACTAAGAATCTTCATTGTACTTGGAACTAAGAAAACCCACAGATAGGTCTCTTGTCCTACAAGCTCTAGTGTCATTTGGAGGATTCCATCTCTCTCTTCACTTGCACACCTTGCTGGGGCAGCAAATCAGGTTGTGTGACTGTTTCTCAGCTGCCTAGTTTCCCAGACTAGCATATTATCTTAAAAGGCTGATGTGAAAATATTTATGCTAAGATCTTGACCAAATATTTGATGCTATATTGGGGTTTTTACTGCCATACACTGCTCTTCATAGTAAAATCCTTATTCTATAAACATACCATCTATCGATTGGGAAACATTGCCTGAGGGGTTTATGTTGTCTTCACACAACTGTGATGGTGTGTTCACTAAAAAAGTACAGGAATTTTAAATGGAACAGTAGCACACACAAACACATACATATGTTCATGTGTGTTTTGCCCTTCTTTTGCCTTGCCTGCTTGTCTAATTTTCAGCCTCTTGAAATAGGAATGGTTTCCTTTCTTCCTATCGAAAGCATTTATATGCCAAACATTTTTTACAGTCATTCTTGTCCTGCAACCAATTTGTTAAAATATTTCACCAAGTTTTGTGGATATTGAGTGAGCTCTTAGGCTGACTATTTCTTCACTGGTTAAGAATAATTTGTAGCCAAGTTTCTGGTGTAAATACTAATGTTTAGGAGTCTGCTGCTTCTGTGAAAGTTCCTAGCAGCACAGCTGTGAAACTGAGTTTCTCAGTGGAAGAGGGTGGGAGAAACAACTGAAACAGTCAGGGTTTATTTCTTTCAAGCATAAATACCTTTTCAAAGTTACTTACCCTTATTTATTTAGCCAACAGCATAATGCCTTCCAGTATAACTGGAAGAAAATTAACACATCCTGTGACGTGTTCCTGTGAAAGATTAGATTCATGACAGAAAGCAGCATTTCAAGGAGCCCACACCTCCTGGAACATTTTGATTTCATTTCACTACATCTGAAGCCTTACTTGAATACAATCCAACACACAGCATTCTCAGACCAGTCAAAATACTGCAAAATAGTTGTTGATCATAAGTGACCAGACAAGGAACACATGTATTTAACAGGTTTGTGTAGTTATCATATGAAAAATGTTCTAAGGATAAAGAGCTTAGGGAATTCAGCAGCACAGTGGATAAAATTTGAAATCCCTCTAAGAATCCCATTGTTTTTAAAAGTAACCAGGATCCTCTTTGAGTAAAGATGCAATTATTCATTTGCAGTCCACAAATTCACGTAAAACGATCCACTTTTCACTCTCCACTTGGATGACAGCACAGTGCAGAAGAAACAAGAATGTTTGCCTGATGGGTTATATGTTTTTATCCCTGCATATCCAGAAATAATGGAACGTCTCTCAAACTTTCAAAAAATAATTTTCATCCAACAGAGACCTAAACTATGAAAAATTTCACCCAGCAGCCAGAAGTTTTCAGGAAGTTATGAGCTGCTGAAAATGGGGATAGCATGGAAAACGTCACACAACCTGAACAGTAATAGTCATTTTCTCTCCCACTGTAATATGTAACTGCATAATTTATTCGTGTTCCAAAATACATTAGGTAAAAGGAAAGAATTCTTGGTAGACTTAAATCCTCTAAAAGTCAATACAGTTTCTCATGTGTACAATTAAAGTGGGGCTTTTGCCTCAATTAATTGTTTTCCAGTTGCACTAAATGAGCAAGATTCCATTTTGGTTGGAAATACAAAGTGCTTGTCAAAATGCCATTTCCCACTGAATTTCAGTTTCCTGCCCTGGGAAAACAATCCCTAATAGCTTCCCCCTGCCTCCATTGACTAGCTCTCTTCAGATTTTCCCTGCTTTTTGAAAAAAAATTATAGCAATTCCTAAGCATAAAAACGCTTCCTTGCAAAGTATACTGCTTAAATTTAACTCTTCAGACAGGAAAGCTGTTCAGAAATTAAAACATACTGTTTTCTAGCTATTGGGCTCTAGTGCCTCCTCCTGCTGTTTTTGTAACCATCTCCACTTTTCATACTGAACCGAGTTTCCTTTGTTGTTCATTCCATTGAATCCTATGGCTTGAGTTTCAGTTGGTTTACTTTTTTAGACAGAAATTAAATTTTTTTCCCCCCATATAAAAATCTATAAACATAGGATCAGAATCAGGGCAGAATACATATTTAATTACACAGTATATCTTATCCTTGGAACATTACTGGGCAAAGACAAAGTTTATTTTCACCAAAAAAATGTTAAGTCCCTAATGTATTTAAATCGTTTGGAGTTAATAGGCAGCATTCACTGCAAAGTTTGTTTTTATACCGTTTTTTTCTTGAAACCATCAGAAATTTCTGTTTTACAGTAAAGATTGCAGTCTGTTCTAAGCAGGCCAGGACTTCCAAAGCATTATTTAAATGCCTCAGCTGAATACCAGCATTCTTTCATCCCATTTCACACACTGAAGTACCAAAAGGGTAAATAACTTGCAATATCATTTTTGACTGACTTGACTTTGAAAAAGGCACAACCTACATAAACAACTGAGCAGTTGTTAGGTGCTTAACTGGATCTCTAAATGATCCCATATGCTAGTCTGCTAATGCTGATAATGATAATAAACACCTCAGTTCATCATATTAATGAGTTATAGCCAATAGAAAAGGACAAAATCTATAACTTTTCCACAAACTTAGTTAAATGTCAAGGTTTTTAAAGGCCTAGTTAGCAAGTATATTAGATGAGATATGTCAGTTTCCCAATTTACGACTCTGACTTGTCTCTTGTGATTCCTTATAGCCTCTAGCCATTCTCCTCTTACCTGAGGCATTCTCTGGCAAAAACCTGATGCTTCCAGTCATTCTGCATTCTTGTGTTCCTTCAAAAATAATTGGACAGGCACCTCTCCATAAACAATCATCATTAGTCATATAAGGTACACAGATAAGAATACCATACAAATAAGTTTCAATAGACTGTCTTGAGCCAAATAATAATAATAATTTGGCCAGCATGCTAAAAATGTGATTGACAGGGAGTTAATGCACTTAACACTTTTCCAGCAGGCTGTTAAAATTAGTTCCTTGATGCTCAAAAAGTCCTGCTCCCAGAAAAGTGACACCGACATTGACCAGTGAGTTTGTTGCTGTTCAGTAACCCGCTCCATTTCCAGACTATATGATTAAAGTCATTATGGGAACTGTCAGTAGGAGGGAAAAAAATGAAAACTGTCATAAGAAGCAGCTGTTGGAAATCTTGGGATTTTTTTTTATAATGCTAAACTATTTAAAAATATTGTCTGTTATTTTAATATCACGATATCCAGCAATATAATAAGGATCCATAAAATAAAATAAATCCTTTGAGGTTGTACCTTAAATGTATATAGTAACAAATTCCTTATGTAGTAGGAATGAAATTAATCATAAATTTCCTTCTACATGAAATGAACGAATTAGCTTGCCAAAAAAAAAAAAAAATCCCTATTTTAAAATATTACTATCATATTTAAATACCCTAAATTAAATAAATAAAACTATGGAGTAGGGGGAGAAAAAACTAAGAGTTCACAATTCAAGGAATTTTGTTTTAAAAAAATCCCCAACCTGTCAACAACGTAATCCTACAGAGCCAATTCGTTGCCTCATAAGAATTGGAAAGATAAAATTGTCCTAATTTTAGCTTGAAACTTTTGTAATTTTATTTTAATATTTGATGCAATTATACAGGAATAATTTTACAGACTATTTTACCAACTAAGTTCTAACTGACTCACCAAGTGCACTGAAAATTGTTGTTAGTTGTATAGAGATCACAAGACATGTCATGTGTTGTTTAGACACAAATTATGGTTTGGGGGGTTTTTTGTATTGGAATTTGATTGTTTTAACAAATTCACAAATACTTCAGTCTTAAGGTGTTTAAAGATTAGGAAGCTTTTCATATCAACATAAAGATCTGACCCTTTCTTTACTTATGTTTAAAATATTTTCATAGATCCAAGAGGGTGCTTAAGAAGATAGTGACTTTAATGTCGTAACACCAATACTATAATTTTCTTATATTTATTTTTCTTTTCTCACCTGCTATGCCTAGGTTTTGACATTAAGAATATTGCTTTTGATATTTTCAGCATTAAAAACCACTTTATGCTTTGGTTCCATTTTACTCACAGTCAGAAAGATCAGAAAAAGCTCAAGTCACACAGTAAGAAACTTTATCCACTGAATGAGACATTATCCATTCCACCAGACTACAAATCAAAGAGTATCTCTTAGGCTGCTTAAAAATTCATTTTAAAATCTGATCCTGATTGTACTTTTATGGTAATTTCATACCATCAATCATCCTTTTACCTTTAGTCTCTAGGTCCACTGCTTTCCCCATAGATCTCATTCTCTCTACCTCATTATAATTCTTTAGGTGAGAAAACAGGGTAAGAAACCTTAACAGAAAATGAGAGAAAGATGTAAATTTCTCGAGAAAAGTCAGGTTCACTAAGAAGCACAGCTAATGATATGTTCTGATCTATGTTTTTCTTTTTTTTTTTTTAAATTAAAAGATGGAGAGGGATAGAATAGAGTGGAAAACACATTTGCCATGCAAATAATGTGTTTGTAATCTGTATTCTATCTCAACAATATCATTTCTACAACTAAGCTGTCAAAATACCTTCTTAGATAGAATTTCTTAAAAAAAAATAAAAAGAAATAATTAAGATTTTTGGAGCTCCACAGAACTTCTTCTAATTAAGTGCTTAACTTCCTAAAATTCTGCTCTTTCCATTACATTACTACAGATTTTTTCAATTGCAGTAATCAAGAAATAGAACTAACTGTAGAGCTCTAGAAACATACTGATCTTACACCTAAACTACATCATATTATAAAATGAATGTATAACCTTGTTTATGTCTTTAGCAGTACTGATGCCTTCTCCACGAAAGAGCTGATCACAGGAAGGGGAAGCTACTGTATATTGTTCTTTCTACCAGTTCTCTGGGGCAGCTACAATTCTTGGAAATAGTCAAAATCTGATCTACTCATGCTGGTTTCTACAAGAGCCACACTTTCCCAGAACCCAGTATTACAGTTTCACTCTTTTCCTTTGAGTCCTGGCCATATTGAAAAGCCTTTTGTACAGCACTGTGAGATATGACAAATAATGAACCCACTGCTCAAGACATCTGTGCTGGGAGAAAAACTATTGTTAATCACAAGGGAAAATGATTTTTCCAGTACTGTGTGCTCATCCATGTTAGAGTTCTTAATGCCTTTAACAAAATGTAGCCATAAACCGCTGAATACTGGTGATAGCAATAATCCATCCAAAATGGTTTGTTACCAGCAGTTAGTGACCAGTTTCTTAGTTAATGGCCTGAGGGGAAAGGCTTTAAAAAAGCTGTATGCACTGTTTCCTCTCAGGCAATTTAACTGGCTGCATTAAACTGTATTTTCATTGAGCTTTCTAACATTTGTACTCTGATAAAATTCTAGTCAGGGAAGGGAAGGAGATGGTGGTGGAGTATGTCATCACTGTACTTCATAACAGAAACATTAAAAACAAAACAACAAAAAAAAGAGCTATGGAGTGTCCTCCTACTCTGAATTATGTTAGGATTTGGTACTGATAGTAAAAGTTAAAGCCTTTAAATATCATGTAAAATTAAAAGTAGTTAGCAACTTTATCTGAAGCAAGATGAAAGAGTCTTCAGCTTTATGGTATTATACAACGCCCTTGAAACAATCAGGGAATACAAGAAAAAACATTATGTGCTTTCATGCAAAATAAAAATGCTAATCTTAGATGCTCATTTATTTTCATAAACCAAGTAAAAATAGGGCCTTATTTGGAGGAGTATCACATGCTGGCATGATACTTGATAATATTAAAAAGTTAATAAAACATGAGTATAGGAGGGCATATAAAGCAATTAATATACAGTTTTCATTTCTATTTTACCAAGGTAATACATTGTTTCATAAAGTGTTTTCAACTCTGTCATTGATCTACTGGCTTATGCCAGTGGGAATTTTTTTTAAATATACATGCTTTATCCATACTTAATAAATAACATTTTCAGTAGATGAAAATATTTTACAGCACAGTGCTCTATTAAAAGGTAAAACAAGAATATTCCTTCACTCTTTCAGTTGTGTAACAAGATGTAAGTCAGTCAATCCCATAAACAACACTGTGCTGATTCCTCTGCCTGCCTCCACAACTCACTGGACTTAAATGGCATCTCTTCGGTTTTTGCTCACACGGGTAAAAAGACTCATTAATCAGAAACTTTTTCCCAAGTATGGCAATAAAGTCAAAGGAATGATTGGCATTACACAGAACGCTCTGTAACATACACGCAGGAATATAGGCTCTCATTAGGCACAGCATATTAAAAAAAACCCCTCAAAACCAAAACAAAATACTGCACATCTTTTCTTGAGGATACAGGAATGTTATGGAAAAAAACTACACATCGTGTGTAGGGATGTGGAGGTGACTAGAGAGAATTTTAGGTTTCTGGAGTCCCAGCACGAATAGAAGGAATCAGTTCTGGGGAACTCTGACAACTTGCCTTACACCTTTGGTGAAAGGCTGTAGATGGCACAATCCCAAATGAACCTACATTGGTGCGGGAGATTGATATGAGGGTTTATTGGGACAGAATTATTCCCGTGTGAGGCACCTGAGCCGTTGGTACCACTATCAAGCCACATTATGTGCAGTTAGACTTAGTGAAACCAGCTTTTTCATGAACCTTGCTTTTATTAAAGTGCTATTGGAGCATTTTTTGCTGTCAGGTCCCAGTTCAAGTCTCTCTACCACCCACCATAGACAGAATCCTATTCCCAGCGATTTTGGATGTACCATAACTTCTATATGCAATAGACTGTAATTTTACAGAACTATCAGTGTTTTAAACCAGCATTCTCATGCTGAGGTGGGCTGTTCACTCTGACTGTGTCATGTAACTATAAAGTCAACTAAATTATGGTGAGTGGAATGAACTACACCGCAGACAAAAATTAAGAAATAAATAGACACGGTGCTTGTTAGAAACACACCATTCATGCAGTTAGATCAGTCATAGAGGGTCTTCAGAAAATAAAATAGTGGTAATAATCAGCATTAAAAATTACTGAAATGGAACAGTTAGGTAGCCACACTGCAATTTCAACATAAGTTAAGTGGAAATGTGAAAGGGACAAAGAAAACTAGCCAGCAGAGACAAAGGTTTTTATGGGAGGCAAAGGATGAATACTCTTTGGAAATGCACGAATCAAGAAAGATACTTATTTTAAAGGGCATTGCCTTATTTCCAATTACAAACTGAAACTTTTTTTTTCAATATCAATATAGTAACTGCATGGTATTTTTCCTCTGTGTGTTATATATATAAGAGGAGCTTGAAAACCATATGTTTTTTGTATTTTTCACTGCCTTTTTAATCCTCAAAATATCAGATGTAAATTCTGGTTTTGCTGGAGAACGTTTTTGTGAATGTACCTCCTGTACCTTAATTGAACTGATAAGAGAGAAGGGACTGAACATTTAATAATACATTCTTCCTTCAAAAAATTAATGAAACAAGAGTATGAAACATTAATGGAATTACTTCATATTAAACTATCCAGAGAAAGTGCCAAACATAAAGGTCCTCATCATTCAGGTGACTGTATAGGTTAAGCTCTCTGTTTGGATAGAAGGGGACTGGGGGAAATCTGGGCTCCCCTGAACATTGTTTCATCTCTCACCCTACAAGGGGCTGAGCTGTTTCATCCACTTCTCTGAGGCCAGACAAGGTTTCAAATCATCGAACTGAAGGCTAGTTACCTCGAGCTGAGGGACTTCTCTGTTTGGAAGCTGAGCAGAGGAAGGAAAAGGGAGTGGACTAACAGCAAGAGAAAGAGATGAGAGAGAAGAAAGGTATTTTCTGGGAACCAGAGCTGGTTCAGTGGGTCTAATTTGAATATTTTGAAAGCAGAACTACTTGTGCTCAATTTGGATTGTATCCATTAAAAATAAAATAGTTTGTGTTCATTTTGAATACAAAGACATCTAGAAGCCTGGAGCTTTTTCCTTATTGGCTGTAGAAATCTTAGAATCATTGTAAAATCCTGATTCTGCTATGACTTTGGATTTGTTTCATGCTAGCTTGACAGTTTCTGTCATATTTTCTGTCACATTCACCATAAAAGATATCTGGCGTAAGAAATGTTCCTGCCTCTGATAGCCTCCATAGGAAGAGTTGGACTGGCAAGAGCAACCTTAATTTCTAGAGAATTTTCTTTCACTGATGATGCAACATCAGCAACAGCTGAAGTTGGAATTTGAAGAAGTTGTGGCTGGTGGCTTCTGTGTTTAACAGTATTGTGGCAATTTACAGCAATATAAAAACTGCCAGGTACAAAAATAAACATTTTAAAGTTACTTAAGAGCATTTTGCTGTAAGTACGATTGTATTCCCTACCAGTTGTTTTGCAGGAAGTTGTTAGCTCAGGCAGACTGGCAGACAAGTGCCCCACTGGTGCCAAAGCAGTGATTCTTTGCTTACTTAGGTTGTTCCTGTCATTCTCCAAATAACTCTCAACTTGTTTCACTTCCCAATGTTTTATTTAAATCTCAGTGAGATGATGGAGCATGGGAAAAGACCTTCTATTTCACGGCTGAATCTCCTTTCAAATCTGCAGGCTCAAACAGAATCACATAGTATTATGTGACCCTTTGCACTGACTGTTCTGTCAAAGTTTTGGCCTCATACTGCCCAAGTGGTCAGTAATGAAGAGATCTCTACCATAATTTCTGCAGTATTAGCAATGGTGTGAAAATAGAGCTCTTCCATTAGGGGGGAAAAAAAAAAAGAAAGAAACAACAACTTGGTTTTGTTTAAAACCTTTTTCTGCTTTACACCTGATGCTAATACATTTGTGACAAATATTATTTTCCCAGATGACATTTGTACAGTAGGTCTATAGGAAATGTCAGCCAGAGGAAAAAAACTCCCGCATTAATCTGCATTTTGAAAGCCTTCTCATTATTTCTCATCCAAACTGGGAGCTCACTAAATAACAAAATAGAATGCAAATAATAAAATAATGCAATTAGGTTCGTATAAAGCTAAGGTTGTCCAGAAATAGCAGAGAAGACTGAACACCATATTTATAAGTGTTTATAGGATATAGAAGTGTATATATGATGTATGTATACATATGATTCTGTTAAGAGGGGTAGGGTGCTGATTTTATGCACACTTTATATTCTTATCATTCAAATCATGTGGTAAGGGGAAAAAAGAGAAATTAAGGTGCTACTATGCTATGAAAGAACATACTGTGATTTGTCAGGGGTCATCTTATGGGTCTTTTCAAAACAAATTTCTGTGTGGGAACCGCAGTAGGACCAAAAAGGAAAGCTCAAAAATATCCCCAAATGTAGATTTTGAAAATGAGTGAGGGTGATTTTTTAATCTTTTTAGCAGATTAGATTACACCTGATGTTTGTGAGAAACTCTTTTGTAAATTTTTCTTCTTAAAAGGGAGACAATGATCACTTTCTTCATACTTGTGTCATTTGTACTGGCCTCCTGTTATTCCTCTTTTATCAACTCTTTCTAGTTCATGTGAGCCTTTTTCTTAGAGAAACTATTTCCTACCCTCAATTGTCTAAATGATTATACACAGATCCAAGGATGGACCCCCAGATGAATGTCATGGAGAACGGGGAAAATATATATACAGTACTAGTCCTCTAAAAGAGATGAATGCCCAGTATGTCCGTCCAGTCCATCCTTACCTTAGGAATATAAAATGGTGCAGTTTCATAAATGTGCTGGCCCAGAAACTGAAGCACAGTATGACCCATTACAGAGACTCCACGCAATTTTCTTTAGCAAGACGAATTGCTGTTATTTTTATTCATCTATAATTTTAACAAGGAAGTTTCAGAATTTCCTGATGCCAAAAATCAAAAAAAGGATCTTCTGCAAGAAGAAAAATTCTTATAACTACCTTAAAAACAATCCAATTTAAGTTTAGGGCAAAGAATAGAAGACATCCAGTCCAAGAGATTACACTCATCCCCTCAGAGAACGAGGAGATGTGAGACCTGCATGGTCACTGAGAGGGAAGAGTCCTCATAGTTTGGAAACTAGAAAAAGTAATTGCACAGCAGCTATTGACAGAACATAATTAGGTAACTCTGTGTAATTCATTTCAAATTAGAATACACCTGCCTGTGGCCAAGTGGCATTTATCTAAATAGCAGAAGCCCTTTCTTAAGTTGTAAAGTTCACACAGTCATAAAACGTCAAGAAAGGGCTCTTGGACAAAAACCCTTCTATAGCTAGGAATATAGCTAAGAATTTAAAAATAATTAATTTTAAGTTAATAAAATTAATCACATTTGAAATTCAGATAAATTTTATATTGAATCCTTTGTCTATTTAACAAGTAAACATAAATGAAACTCAATACAACTACAGGAATTAGCAACAGAGAGCAAATTTAAAGAAGAAGAAATAAACTCTTTCTCTGACATGCTACAGATGATGAGAAATAGTCTTAATTTTAAATAATTTGAAGGGTGTTATATGTTACAGCAGGGAACAATCAAGCAAAAAGACACAATTTTCTCTGTCTTCCAAAGGGCCCCTCTTTATCTTCTGTATCTTGCTCAGATTTGCTTGTCAGATCTGACTAAAGCATTCTATTTTCCACCAATCCTTTATATCCTGTTGCTCTTCACCATCTTGAGAGTACTTTTATTCTAGCCTAATATTAAGGACTTTAGAGAGATCGTTTTGGATGTTGTATTAAATTGTAATTTGTTTCTTCTTTTTTGTTGACATGCTGAAAGAATGTTGGAAATGACTTACAGGTATTTATAAAAAGCAGTTTTTTTCAGCATACTCATAGGCATTACTCGCAATGAAAACCCTTCCCTTATGTCCCAAATCATGAGCAACGTGCCTGGAACACTTTAGACATTTCAGAAAAGTACTTCAAAAGTCTGTGTTCTACAAAGGCCAGTCTGACCTGACCTAAAGGGTGATCTCTGCTGAGAAGAGCAACAAAAGTGCTGCTTGTAATCGTGAGGGCAACTTTGCTCATAAAAACAAGTAAAGCAGAAGACACTGCAAGTTACTTACAGGGAGTTCGCAAAGGTCCGAGCGTGCGTGTGATGCACACTCCCAGTAGTTCCTCTGCTCCAGAGCAATGGCAGCAATGTCAATAATGGACAGCCAGTCCTACGTGTCTGAAAATCCACACAAGAGAATGCTCTGAAGAGTCTTGACAAGCAGTGCCCTGGGAGTTACTTTGCTTTCAAGAGGCTGACNGTAATCCAAAAAAAAAAAAAAAAAAAAAAAAAGCATTCTTGGATCTCAATTTTGTTTTCTATTGTTGAAAATTTTTTCTGAAACCAAGAGAATAAAGCTTTGCATCTGTTAGACGGGAACTACACTGTTGAAAAGATCAAAAACTTATTTTGGCTGGTAAACTGAGCAAACACAGTATGGAAGTTAAAAAGAAAACATCTACAGAAACTATTTAGATGTTACATTTTTTGAGAGGACATGTCTTAGTATGAAAGAAATTTAACATACTTTTCCATTAAGTTATTTTTATAATTTTTGAATTCTCTGTGTATATTTTGAGGTAAATTCAAAATTTAACTCAAATTTGAAAAATATAACTAGCTTGTTCTGTGATATATCTCCTCCTCTCTTTTTTTTTCTTTTCATCTGCTTCTTCTGTTGACAAAAAAATCTACAACTTTCAGTGTAGTATTTTTCTAGTGTCACAAATGTGACCTTGATCACCCCTTCTTCTGTTAAGTCTTCAGAACATTCTTGTCACAGCCAGCCATACTTTTCCAGAATAATACTAAACAGCTTGAGAATTTATTCAGTCTCCAGTTCTAACTATATCTTTTTCTGCTCCCTCTGATCAATCTGTCTTGAGTGCTGCTTTACCCCAGTGTATTGTTTTCTTTCCTGCCCATATTTCTGAACAAGTCTATTTAGATAGTCTGTTTCATCAATTTTAACATCAAACTGTATCATTACCTGTTTTGCTTCAAAAAAAAATTAAACTTCCTGGAATACCATAACATCCTAACTTCAGAGCAGCTGTCTACCTAGTAAAATAAAGATATAACTTCATTATCATTTGTCAGCATCCCTGGTTAGCTAAACCCAGCTAGCACTGGAAACAATAGTCCAACAAAGAAGGGTGCAGCTCGAACTTTGTGAGGCAGGATCCAGAGGATCCTTTTCCCAGGATCATTGGAAACATTGTACTTGGTCATGGAAGGCCATCACAGCTCTTGATCTTACTGCATAACATTAAGGAACTGCTTTATTCAGTGTTCTAGAATGAAAACTTCTTTTCTCCAAATTATATTTAAGTCATGCCCTGTCTCTGCCACTGCAGATCCCACCAACTGTCCTACAACGAAAGCAGAAGCCGTGAGTATGGCCAAATACTTTGTTTATAATTATTTTTATCCAAAAAAATACCTTACAAATTTTTACTATAACATTTTATGCACTGCTTAAGTAATGTCACTCATTTATCCTCATAAGAGGATGAATACACCTGCCACATCAGGCAGAAATAGATGTCATTTCTCTATGATAACATTTCTCTCACCTACATTAAAAGGCATATGACAGAATTATCACACAGTCTTCTCACACTTCTACTTACTCCTGCTTTACACTCTGGAATAGTTATATGAAATCTTTACCCCTTTTCAAAGCCAGATAGAGTTCTATGGTTGAGTGCTAAGGTTTTTCTTTTTTTCTAGTTTACTATTTATTGCTTCATTTGAAAGTGCTATTCAAAATTGGAACATGATACAGTAATGAGCTGCTAAACTTATTATGTGCATATAAAAACACATATATATTTATATATGCTAATCCATTTAGAACACCCTTATTTAGAAAATGTATTATTAATTGTGATCTCATTAACCACAAACTAAATACAAATGCACTATAAAACATTCTGAAAGTAAAAAGTTGTATTAGCTAAAAATGTTTTTTAACAGGCATAAACTCTGAAAAGTCTGTTTTTCTAGCTTTTTTTTTTTTATTTAGAGAGTAATTCTGAAAATCTTATTAATTTCTTTTTATTTCTGTCCTATGATAAAATAAGGGAAAGGGAGATCATAGGCCATATTGTCAGCTGGTAAAAAATGGCACAGCTAACTGAGGAATCCTTTGTTAGATGAGACTCTAGCCCCACATTTCCAAACATTACTCGTCTGCTATTTAAAACGTATTTTTAATTTAAAGAGTATAAGCCAGTGGAATTTGAAATATATACACAGGAAACTGTGAAGCATACTGCCTGTAATTACAAAACTGAAGGTCAGAGTAATACCTAATATTAGTCCTTGTTAAGATAATTGATGTTCCTTCTAGACAAAAGAAAGAAGAAAGATTTCCTATCTGCACTTTAGAATGGAGTCTAATACAGTGCTATATGGGAGTTATGGAATTTACACAAGATAGTATGTAGGGGATTCACTGAAGAGCAGGTGGTGACATACTATGTTGAGGGTTGGAAGAGTCAAGCTGTATACAGGATTTATATAGGAGGGGTGAGGGGACAAATCACATGTAATACATTCAAAAAATATCTTTGCAATTGGGAATAAAACTGCAGTGAAGCTGAGATGAAGTTTTAAACACAGAGAAAGATCCAAATATGCAGAGAAGAAAATCACTCTGAAGGCTGTTCGTGGCATGAAATTTAATATTACAGAACACAGAATAACTATTTAGGGACTAAATGTGGAGAATTGTTAAGATCAAGTTAAACTCCTGAAAGAGCTTACTGTTATATAAATATCTAAAGCCTAGAGAAAGAAGTTGCAGTGCATAGGAATAACATGTTTTAGTGACAAGTTTGGAATCATGAAGTCCAGTGCATGTGGTACAGGAGTACAAGTTCTTGCCACATGGAACAAGGTTCTGGAATCTCATTCAAGACCTTGGACTAAAAGGGATTTATTAGTAAGTATCACACTATTTATACCTTCAGCTTAGCTAGTCTCATCTGTGACAGGAGGAAACAGCCTATGTGTGCATTTGCTAGTTGGTCTGATTTCCTTTGAAGCTCTGGCAGCTAACACCATACCAAGGTGTGAGATTTGTAGGCCTTGCTTTGACTTATCTTTATCCCTGGTAAAACTAATCTGAAAAAGTGGGCTGAGCAGCCACTGCTTTTCAGCTACAAATTTGGCTACTGGGTTAGTGTGTTTGCTGGAATATTCTTTATCCATCTCATAATTTTAAATTTTTACATTTAATTCCCCTACCAGTCATAATTGCTCATATTCTATAGTGAACAACTTATACAGTGGTATGAAGCTTTTTGCCACACCAAAATCTTACAGGGATTCTAAGCAGAAATCCTTTCTTCTCCCATATGTCTACCTGCTCTGCTGGAATTTCCTTCTCAGACAAAAATTACTTTTTCCAGCATCTCCTTTATGTCGGCTCTTGCAATGCTGTGTAGAAAAGGTCAGCTCCAAGCAACACTACTTTGTGTCAATCTCTTGACCTAGTACTGGATATCCTTTCTCATCTCTGTTGGATGTGAGTTTCTCTTCTTTCTGAAGTGGCTTAGGAAAAGCACTGTTCTCCGTTTCAGAGTCTGCTGCTTTCCTCCCTTTTTGTTTAGAAAAGAATGAAGCATAAACATCAGCACCTTCCTTTAATACGACGCCAATTCCTTGATATCCAAATATATAAATCAAAGCCACAACTATTAATGTTTTTTGCAAATGAGATGATGATGATGTTAGAAGGATTCTTCATGTTCTCCTCTCTTAAGAGAAATCCCAGACAAAACTATTACTCTGTTTAAATGATGCCTGTCTAAAGATCTTGTTAACAGGTGGAACAGAAAAAAAAGCAGTAAGAAGGTACTCCCTTTATCAGGCTATTCCCACCTGGCAACTCAAACCTATACCACTGAATCTAGCTGATAATGGAAAGTCTGTTTACATGTTACATCTGCCCTGGACATCTCACCTTTTCTTCAAAACGGCCAGGTGCTGTACTTGGCAACACTGAGATCAGTCCACTGGATATCTACCTGTATTTTCACTCTTTTCTTTCTCAGGCAATACATGGCCAGTGTTTTTTGTCTACCTTCTATCCGGAAGTTTATTCAACAGGTTTTTAAATAATTTACCTTTTCCTATTAACTACTATCTTTAAATCTTTCATCCTTCTCCACACTTCCCGGTCTTTCTTCACTAACCATTTGTATTTCCTTGAACTACCTCTTTTGTGTCTGAAGTTTCCTCTTCTCTTTCAGTCTTTATCTCTCAATGTCAATCCCTACTTCAATCCTTAAGTTTTTCTGAAAAGTCATCCTCACTTTCCACATACTTCCTTTTCCAAGGGATTTCTTATTCTTAAAGTGATACCCTTTTCTTTCTTCCTGGAGATTGTTCAATTCCTCTTCCTGTCTGGCTGTGTTACACCCAGCTTGCACTGAACTGTCCTGCTAGATACCTGTGGCAGCCCTTGGGCAAACTTACAGATACATAGAACCCTAACACTCCTTGCAACCACACGTAAAACATCTTACAGCTTGTTACAGAAGTCTAATGGACATAAAGGAGCCAGGGCTCTCATTCTGCAGTAGCACCAGTTCACTCAAGGAGAGGTAGAGCTCTGTTTTTCACAGCTGTTTACGTGTCTCACACGTTGAGTCTCAGCAGGGAATGAAACACAGCCAGGAGATGCCAAGGGCTCTTGCCTTCCACATATTTTGGCTTACCTAATGGCAAGTTTCAGGTCGTCTGAAAACACTGATGAATTTCTGCAAATTTACACTAAATGCCTGTTACAGGGAGTGGTGTTTTTAAGTCCCTTCTTGCTTAAAAAATTCCTCTACTGTATTTAACTGTAGCACTGCAGAGGAACTTAGCATGAACTGACAACAGTAGATGTAAAGGCAAATTATGAAATATGGCAGCAATGGCTCCATAACTTACACAGGCTGATCCAAGGTTATTTTACAAAAAGCAACCTGGACATTTTGTCCCCACTAATGACTGGCAGGATGTCATCTGTACAATTAGAAAGCAATATTTCCACTTTAAATTTAATCACTTAACATTTAATTTACTAGCCATGAGTATATGTATTTTGTTTTTTAAAGTTAGATTAGGTGACTCAGTTTTATAATTTGTGATTTAAAATACAATGAAATTCTAGTCAAAAAGAGCACAGAACAAGGTGAAGACACTGTATCACAGAAGAAGGAGCCTTTTACTTCAATGAATAATTCATTTGTGAACCACGGAGTTGGTAAAAATCTAAGAACAATAGATAAATATAATGTGCACCACAAATCTTGGGAGTGCTGAGTAGGGGTTAGTCACTTGAGCTCAAAGACAGAGGTAGCAGTTTGGTTCTAGCAGCCCTGATGAAAATGCCAGGACTGCTATCTACTGTGTTAATATAATAAAAGCTATGATCAGACCCCTCCAACCTCAGGTGCAAAGAAAACACTGGAGCAGAAAAGCAGCTGTCAATTCTAAACCAGCTGAAGGAAATAAGCAGAACACGTTCCTAATCCAAGCTGATGACAAGAATGTAGAAAATTAAGAGACCTTTACTCCAAAAAGATCTTCAGTGGCTAGAGGCAGTGAATGTAGGAAATTTACTGTGGGCTATAATAATTGCTGTCTGCCCTGGGAAATGGCATCAAGGCCAGAGCAGTCATGGCTCCACGCAAGCACGTCCTCTAATTATTGAAAAACCTGTGTAGAGTCTCAATGTTAATCAGTCTCTCAGAGACTTCAGCTTTATGTGGTTAGTGCAGATTTATGGCATTTTTCTTTTCTTGTTATTAAAACTGATATTTCACAAGGAAGAAACTATCTCCAGACAACTGTTAAAATGCAAAGTTTCAGTCATAAAAGAGAAGTGCAGAATTATTCTGAGACTATTCCACAGAGAACCCAAACAAGAAGAGTAAGAAACAAAACATCAAAGACACATGGAAAAATGGAAAAAGATGAGACTTTAAAATATTAACTAAAGATGCAACAGTTGGCCTATAGATTCAAGAGGTTATAGTGTAATTAATTAAGTGCTTGTTACAATTAGGGAAGTAAACAGCACATATACTCATGCAACATGAATAATACATAATTATAAAAAAAATAAAACAAATTGAGAGGTTTGCATTAACAGAGTGATTTGCATTACTGTATCCTTGGAAAACAAACACAGAACTTCAAAAATCTACTGCAAAGACACAGTTTGCTTCTTTTTACAAGTGCTGCAGAAATGGTCTAATGTACAATTTCTGATCATTCCACTGGGATTATTCTATATTATATTTTGGTCCATAATGCTGAATCAATTTTGAAATATTTTGAAATATTATACACTGTGTTCTTGGATAAATAATATGTTTCATCAATAATATTTCAGATTTTCTACCAGCTAGATCTGCAGACTTCTGGCAAACAAAGTGGAAAAAGTTGTGTGTCTCAAGATCTTTGCTCTTACTCTTACATATTACATCAATCCCCGCTTTCCAGAAGTACCTGCCACTTCATAAATAGTAGAGCCCTGGGAGAGTTCACAGAAATGAAACCATAAAAATTGCGAACTTCTGTGCCACTGACAGGATTTGAGAAGGGCTTGGAGGTGGGGAGGTGATAGATGTGTTACTCACACATCATTTAGTTGTCATCATTTCGGAAAATATGAACAGATCTGATTTGTCCACAGGTTTTAATTTACTCGTGATGGCTCACTGCACTTCAGTGGCCTAAATTAGCATCAAAAAAATCTCTCTGGAAAGACATGCATAAATACTGCATAAAAACTGACCGTAGATTGTACTTATAACCCAAAAGTGGCACATTTACTCTGTATAGAAAAAGACTGTGCAAGACACCCAATTATCTATATAGCAACAGGAAGTTCAAAAGATGTAACTGGAATAAGCAGTGGGAATGCCTGAATCAGAGCACAAGACCGGAATCAAAAAAGGAAATGCAAACTGACACCTGACATCAGCTCTTTATTCCACTTATGATGCTAGAACTTGAAAAGAAGGACTAAAATGCCACAGCTGTATGTCCAGGGAAGAGGCAGAATTATTTGAAGTACAAAAGTTGTAAGCAAAAGCAAGCAAGGTCTTCGAGAAATCTCTTACCACGTAGAAAGATCTTAGATATAAAGACATGTGAGACACTATTTTAGATGAACTTACAGCCTTAAGTCATACCTTAAGTATGATCTGTAAAGATTACGACCAAGTCCAACTCATGACCAGAATATGTAATTCTAATTTCAAAACTGAATTTTAACAAACACTAGCTAATCCTGGGAAGGAAAACATGCAGTTGGGATCAGTATTTTATCCCCAGAATGGCATTTGAAAAATGTATCCTCGTGTGACATAATTTGGCTGTTACCAACACAATTAATACTGTAATAATCGTTCAACAGAAAATGAAAATCATTAAGGAAGCATGGAAAGCTGTGCATGCTGGTGTGTTTGTGAGCCAGGCTGTGCTGCTTTTGGCTGGGATAGAGTTAATTTTCTTCACAGCGGCTCATATGGGGCTGTGCTTTGGATTTGTGCTGCACACGGGGCTGATAACACAGAGATGTTTTATACTGCGATGCGGGCAAGGAAGTTCGAGCTGCATGGGAAGTTGGGAGGATACACAGCCTGGACAGCTGACTCCAACTGAACAAAGGGGTATTCCAGATGATATGGCTTCATACTCAGTATAAAGAGGGGGGAAAGAAGGAGGAAGCAAGGAACATTTGGAGTGATGTTTGTCTTCCCAAGTAACTACTACCTGTGATGGCGCCCTGCTCTCCTGGAGATGATTCAATACCTGCCAGCCCATGGGAAGTGGCAAATGAATTCCTTGTGTTGCTTTCTTGTGTGCACAGCTTTTTCTTTCCCTATAAACTACCTTTATCTGAACTCATGAGTTCTTTAGCTTTTACCCTTGGGATTCTCTCCCTGTTCCTGCCGGTGAGGGATCGAGTGAGTGGCTGTGTGGGGCTTGGCTGCTACCTGGAGTTAAAACAACACCCAGGCAAAAGTAATTGGATTGATGGTTACTAATTATGGATTATAACCCAGATGTCTCTCAAAGAGTAAAACCACCCTATAATACTTGATGATTTGTATATAGCAGTTTAGATATACACATTTTTACCCTTATACACTTCTGTTTCTCAGCATTAGTGGCCACTTTCTGCCTTAGTAATTAGATCCCTATCCATAAAAATTTGAAGGCTTTCTGACTTTTTTATAACAACCTCATGCTGAAATGCAGCTGTATGCAGATTATATAAACATAGACACGGAAGTCTAGGTTTTCACACTTGTCTCTTTATCTGCATAATTATATCTTTGCACTTTAATATTTACATGTTTACAGTGCATTAATTTTGAAACATGAAACACTGAGTTTTACTGGGTGAATAGGATGTGAAGTGCCACCTTTATAAGATACAGTATTGTACAGTAATTACTGCAAACTGCAGTATTTATATTATTACTTATAGTGTCTTAAATGATTGCTACAAAAATCCTGTAGTAATATTTTTAAAAGGCAGGAAAATGCTTGATTTGTACAAGTAAATATAATTTGCAATAATAAAACTGTTTTAACTGACAGGAAAATTGACAATAATTAATAATTTGAATTTTCAAATGATACACACAATTATCAGCTATATTTACCTTCTGCTTCAACTGTACAAAGTTAAAAAATATAACATCTCTATTTATCAATTAGTGAAAATAGAGCTTCAAAGATAAAAACACAAAGTAGATGTTTCTAAAGACTCACTTCACTGCTTTTTTAATCCACCAGTTATGAGGATTATTTCACCTTTTAAAATACATACAAGATTTTTGATAAGAAACTATTTAACTGAACAAAAGCTTTTAAGACTGAATGGCAGGTTTGATTACAGCTGCTTCACTTACAAATGAAACAGATATTCCACAAAGATTTAAACTTTTTAAATCAAAATTGTTCCCTGAAGCAATCAGTGACAGCATAAGAACGTACATGCGATTTTCATTTTATTTCATTATTTAATGAATTTATTCTATAAGCCATCCACAATTTTATGTTGATATCTTGCCTTTGCCACTACCTGTCCTAGACATTGTAAGTGTTGTCATGGTGCGTTTTCATGCAGATGAGTGAGTGATCAGAGATGAACATTTCTAGATTAAATCTTCCCTGGGAAGAACAAAATACTTAAATCTTACTTAACTTCCTTATGGATATGACTGCCATAAGCACAGTATGATCTGTTTTTCTGGGCATGCCTGCCAGTGTTTCTGTGTGTTGTGCTGCCCTGCTTGCCTACTCTACCTGTATGGATACAGAATTTTGTCCCTCTTAAAGAGATATTGTAAAAATTCTGAGAAAAGCATACTGAGATAAAGACAGCAAAAAATGACCTCTCTCATAGGAAGATCCGTTTTGCTAGGAGTTCAAGAAAGAACCAAGAATTAGCTGTAAATAAGAAATATCAATCCTTGAAGGAAAACATGAGGCACAAGGAAGGAGACACACCAGCCAGATGTGTATCTCACACAGTTTTCTCAGCTCTGTATATCGTTAAAATCAAGGCAGGATCTCTGCAATGCCTTTATTTCATACACTTCATTCAGTCATCAAATTCTCTGATATGGTACTTTAAGAACTTATATCAGTTATTTTGAAACGGAGAAAAGAAAAATTAAATTCTCAAAGGCTCCTGGGGAGCTTGTCTTTGTAAAGAATCCTTCCTGGTTGGACAGCAGGAACCCAGCTCTCAGGGGAATATGGAAGATAGGGAAATGGCGTGCTAAGGCTGTATACAGAGATTGAAAGGCAATGCCTGAACTCTGCTCGGGTTGATAAGGGTAAGGAATCACTATGAGGCCTCAGTGAGAGTTCAGCTGCAAAGTTCACAGGGTGGATAAGAAGGTTGGCTGCTAAAATTACAAAATTAGATGATTATGAGATTACAATATAGATGATTATAAACCTACATTATACAAGTAGATTTATAACACTGACCTCTTAAAGTTGCTATGGCAGAAAAAGCTGGTTCTACAAAGCAGATAAGAGGAATTCTGTTGATTTCTAAACTTGTTATCCAACACCACTAACCCAAGCCAGTTCTACCATTTTTCTCTTCCTCCTTGGTTTAGGAATGCAGATTATACTATGTATTATGTGTATGTGTATACACATACATATATATATATATTATTATATTATATTATATATCTTGCTGCTGCCCATTCCAAATATGCATCTGGACCCTTTCCCTTGCCAGACTGAGCAGCTCCAAATAGCTGTTTCCATTTTGTCCCCAGCAATGAGACACTATTTTTGGGGCTGTTGCTTTGTGTCTTTACCAGCTACTACTGCCTTCAGAGAGCAAAGGCACAGTTACATCTTGGCTGAATCCTTTATACTGGGTGGCTTCTGGAAACTAAAAATTCTTCTCAGCAAATCCAAGAACAAAGACAGATGGGTGCTGACATTAGTGTATCATCCAATGGAGGAGATAACATTGAATTTCATTATGAATATTAGTGTCCAGTCTTTCTTGCAGTAAACTCAAATAATTATCTTAAACATTGCCGTAATTCATCTCTCAGTTTAGCCCTGTTAGTAAACGACAATTTCAGTTCAGCTTGTCTCCAGACAAAGACACAATGTACTTAGCACAAAGTCTTTAGATAATATTGTTCAAATGAATTATCATTAATCACCCTGTAAGAACGTGTATCTGGCAACATTTAAGACAAAGCCAGACTGATGTTGTTACGACACAAAGGTAATGAATAGTTATGAGGATTTTGAATTCATGGTCAAGTCCCAAGAAAAGCAATCCTTAACATCATCCTCTCTTCTTTCTGAAGCTGAGAGATTTAAAATTCAGAGCACCTGCACAATGTGTGGAAAAATGGTAAGGAATACAGCAAGGTAGACAACATGCCTGGGTTCTCTGCATCTGAGAAAACTATGGTCTAAAAATGCAAGGTATATGTGTACTATAATTACAATTGTGTGAAGTGTGTCCACAGAAGAATGCCAAGAACATCTGTTTTCAATAAACAGCATGCTCTCCCAAGACCTAATTCATAAGAAACTATCTGACACAAACTTCTGTTTCACATTTAGGGAAGAATGTGACTCAACAGTTTTGGCCATGTGGCCACCACAAGACAAAAGGCATTTACGTCAAAGCCTACTGCAACCAACTGCACATAGATCCAAGTTCAGCTCTCAGTTATTTCCAGATGCTGTCTTCTGTTTTACTCTCCAAAAGATTTTACTTTGACTAGATAAGCTAGCAAAAAAAGGGTAAGGCTAAACTAGACCAGTATTAACTCGAGATAATTAATTTCCAGGGATACAGGGATAGTGGCTTTTACTGGGAAACACCTGCTTCCCTGTTCTGGACATCTTGTAGCAAGTTAAAAGTCTTCCTCCTCTTTGCATGGTAGTGAAGAAAAACAGGCAAAAGTTTCGGATTCTAGTAACGAGTCATTCCAACAGCGGTACTTCACTGAACTCTCCAGCTTTATCAGTTCAGTTATTATTTTTGTATTATCTGGTAATTTAGATACCGTTATTGTAGATTCTTCAGCCTGTGTTAGATATTCTCTGTACTCCCCAGAGTTTTGTATCCTGTTTTATACTTCTTTTGTTTTTATCAGTTGTCACCTATTGTGCCTCAGTATTTTACTCTCGGGTGCTTCAATTATATATGAATGTGATGTGCTTCACAGCAGCTAGTTTCTATTTCCCATCCAAATGTCTTTGTACATGAATGTAGTAACCTACATTTAACTTCACAGGCACTTGTGCAAATCTACTGTATTTCAGCTTTTGGGTTTTGGTGTGCTTTTTTTTTGTCTGCTTGCTTTTTTTGATGATTGATTTCTGGATTTTTTCTTCTGCTTTCCAAGTCAAAAATAAAATGGAAAAAGGTGTGTGTGGGGGGGAAAGTTAGGAAAGAAGTCACACAGTCTATCCCTAAACCTGAAGGGAAAGAGGCTAGCTTGGGATATTAGAGGGCCCAACTCACCTAAGAGATTTATTCATATTGGGTCCCTTGGTGGTGCTCATGTACTTAAGTTTACAATTTATTTTTTTTCTAATTCTACTACAAGAAAGAGTAGGGTTTTCTCTGGTTTTAATGTCTTAATAGTAGCAGCAATTTACTTGCAAAGCACTGGTAATACCTCACCAGACTGAACTTTAGAAGTGCTTTCATCCCACAATTAAGCAGAAACTGTGTTCCCAGTACTCCTAAAAAAAGGACACTTTGAAAGCAGAGAGGCAAGATACCTGTTCTGTGAGTACTGCCTACACAGACAAAAGCCAGTAAGGTGGCAGGCATATGAACTGGCATTAACATTTATATGAACCTCCTCTGACCTATTTTCAGAAAATATTTACAATATCTAAGAGACAAAGATTTGTTTGATACCTTTGCAATTTTTTACATAAATAAAAATACCTTGAAGGAAAATTTTCCTAGGCTTCTCCATGCTCCTTGTACAGTATCACAGGATAATGAAATAGAATTTAGTATCAAGTTCACTTAACTTCGAGGTTGGGCTCTAAGTCTTAAATTCATATAAAATAAGAATCAAGGTGCAACATTATCAAAACCACTTCAGTACTAGAACACCTGCATTGGAAAAAATTCAAAACAGAAGCCTTCAATTTATAGGAATATAACATCGCATTTGTTTGGATTTTTGTTTTTCTGAATCCCATGAGCACCTAACATACATTCTAGACTAATTCGAAATATTTTTAGAAGTAAATAATTTGGTAGGACTTTTTAAATCAATTGTTAGTCCATGATTTGAGTGGCAGTCTCACTAATCAGGAAAACAGCATGAACAAGTAGTAAGTAAATACAAATCAAAACATATCAAGAAATAAATGTCAAAAACCCCCAGCAATTCACCAGGGAATTTTCTGACTTCAAATCTGTGCAAGCGCAGATTGAGCTTAAGATGTGTGGTTATTGGTTAAACAATTTTTAATGAAATATAACCTATGTGCTCTTAAATGGATAATTTATGTGCAATGTTATTGTCTCTCAAGGTTTAATTAAATGTTTGCCTCGTGGCTAATCAGCTACAATTAATAAGTGAAGCCCATATTGGTGTCACTTATAGGGAATGTTAAAATGGCCTCCATTAGAATTTCAGTATCACTTCTGTGGCTGGTTGATAACAATCTAATGTATCAAGAACTTCCACAAAATAATGTGATAAGGACACTATGACAAAATTAAAGTAGTATAATACACAGGTTTATCACAATGCATAATTTTAAGTTCAGTTTGGACGTAAGTACCCAGAAGTACTTAAAGTGGAAGTGTATGCTTACAAAGTGCTTGTCATCCCCAAAGTTGCCAAAGTTCAATTTAAGCATCTGCTATACCAAAAAAAGAGCAACATTTTTTAGCCTTACGGATAGGAAAGAGTTTGCACAGCGGAGCATAAACATTCATTAATCACCAAACATACTGCACCCAAAGGATTTGATCTATCTGTGACATGATACACCTAAATGTTGTCTTGGGACTATGTAACAACAACACATTATTTTCCTAGACATGACCCTTCCATGCCTTTTTCACTCCTGCCACTTCAAGTTATAAACCTCAATAGGTAAGCGTTTAAAATGTAGGTGAGCCTCTGCAGGCTAGTTTCCCAGATGAATACATTATATAAATCATAGGGTGACAGAGAAAAGGCCAAAGGCAATGCTGGCTGCCACTGACAGTGTTCCAGAAGTCATCTAAGAACAGGATTTTAGATGTCCTGACCCCAGAAGACATCAGTTCTACCTAGTTTACATTCTGTTATTTATCATTTACACTGCATTAGTACACAAGGTCTCAGGACTGGGCTCCATCACAAAATGTGACTTGTAAATAATATGCAGTTGCTTGTCTTTATGAGTGTTTTAGATAACAGGCAATCAACAGGTGTGACCAGAACTAGAAAACAATAATGAAAGAAGGGTTCAATAGCAATTAAGAATAAGCGATCTTCAGAGACCAAGTGAAAAATTTCTGACTTTCAACTTATTGGAGAAAAAAAATTGTCAGACAGCTTAATATGAGTGCCTCTTGCTGGCAATCTTTCCTATTATCTCAAATTAATTTTTTTTCACCAATTTAAGCATAATCTATCATACAAGGAAGAGAACCGTACACGATAATTCTATTGTTATCACTTAAGTCATTCATTTTGATTGCACCTCCTTTGATTTAGTTAGATTCTCATTTAGCCACAAGTCATATCATGTACAGATTCACGAAATTCACTCAGAGGAATCTCAAAGGCTGTAAATAGTGCTGTCTTCTAGAAGGATAAGGGAAGGCATAGGGCATAACTAATCGCAGTACAGTAAGGATGCTGGCGGTATATTTTGTCTCAGGAAGTGAAAACTTATTTAAGATTAACTTATTTCTCTTGAGGTTGTTGAGACATCTTTATCTGTAAGTCACTGTTCTTTCACACAGGCTGCCATTTATTACAAAATGAAGATTATACAAATTAATGTATTAGAACTATTTAGCTCAGTTCTCCATGAAACAGCTTGTCCTAACACACACCAGAATAAACAGATAATGACACAGTGAATATAGAAAACACAGTAAAGTTTTCTAAATATGATTAAGTGGCTTTTTCTATCGGATACTAATATCAGTTCTACACATAAAATGTTTTTTTTAAATGCTCTATAGGATAACCAGTCATAACCTAATTCTGATTACAATTTCCCATTCAGTCATGAAGGAGACCTTCAAACTCACTTGCCCGAGGCACTGAGAAGCTCCAGGTCTTTGACGCTCATGAAAGAAAGATAACAATCACTCTTCAGGGGAGAGAGATTTTATTATACATACCCCGTGGGGTTTTTTTTATCCTTTATCAAACTGCACCTTTGTGGGACTTTAATTTCTTAATGGGTTGTTTATCCCTTCCCCCATAATTCATGATGATAAGCTAGATGTCACAGAGATACTGTTATGGTGATGAAAAAGTTGTACTGATGGGCTGAGTCAGTGATGTAGTTTGATTAACTTTTAATATAAATCTTTCTAGACAGCTTTCAAAAGAAGGCAAAACAAGTAAGTTGACAATGTTCCAAATGTTTCAATAGGTGAAAATCTATCTGATGCAGACCTATACACCTGTGACTACTAATACCTGAAATAAGTGAATACTGCTCCAAATCAGGAGCAGATAAATTGATTGGATAAATTTAAGTTTATCCTAGAGAGGGAGTGAGAAAGGGAGTGGGGGTAAACATATAAAGTGCATGCTGAGGAAGTTTTGTCTGTAATGCACACAGAATATAGGCCCTACAGTGACATGATATAGAAGACTTAAGAGCATGAGTTTTGGAAGGCAGTATGACTTGCAACTCCATCATTCATGAGTAATGTTATTAGTTGCTCTCAGGCAAATGCCAATAAAACCTTTGTACAATGCCAGCTTTGTACATGTTATACATGTCTTTCAGGCTAAAGAAATACCGATGTAGACACTTCTGAGATGTGTTAGTTACCATTAATCCAGTTATACCACCAGTAGAACTTGGCAATGCTCTACTCTATTGATGAATAATATGTATCTAATGAATAGCAAAGCTAGAGATCCTACAGTAATTTTCACACAGTAGTTTGTTTGATCTTCATCAGCACTGCTGTCTACACCTCATCACTCAAATGGTTGAAAAAGTAGATACATGATACAGAGACTTTGCTGAAGTTGGTTAAAGAGGCTGCAAATGCTGAATTAAAAAACGAGTGGAAATATTTAGCATGATACTAGTTATTCAGATCAAAATACGCATTTTCCATAAATAAAAATCAGAGGCAAGTCTTCCAACTTAGTTGTGCATTCCAACTGCCTCTGAAAGTAAAGAGATGACTCTTCTGGGAAAAGTAAATTTTATATTCAGTAATACTTTATTGCTGTAAAAAAGAGTACCAGGTCGTGCCTAGCACAGCCTTCTTTGGCTAATTAATTCCTACCTGTACCAGGACCCCTATCTGTGAGAGCTCTGTTTTTACCCTGTTTGCTTCTCCAAGCTTCATGCTTGCTGACCAGCAGTGGGTGTCTGAGGCTGGCATGCAAAGGCCAGGACAACATTGTATTGATACCTAAGGAAGTGTGAGAAGTGTCCAGCTAGATGATAGATAAGCATAGACAGTGTTAGACAGAATTAGCAATTCCTTCTTCATGTAATTATTAAAGGTTCGCAAACATATTTCCTAAAGGTACCAGCAATTCAAAAGGACCAATGCATTTTACTTTTTGCCTCTCTAGGTTACATTTTTAAATATGCGAACATTTGAGAATCAATTTTAGCTCAAACAAATCAATTTTCCACACAGATTTGCGAAGTGTAGCTGCTATAAAATATTATACTTCCTTGGACATTATCGGTACTTACAGAATTGGAAGAAAACCCACTCTAATGATACGAAGAAAAATTGTCAGCAGCTGGGGGGACAGGTTTCCATGGACAGATATCCTTTCTCTTCAAGACTCGCAGGCCAAACATTTCTAGGCCAATTACACTGGTGCTACAACACAGCATTTTAATAGGAGTTGGTTTCATCCTTAACCACAGAAAGGTTACTGCCTCTTCATATTACTATATAGATGTAGACTGCCTTTGATTCTTTGCTAAAGAATGTTCTCTCTAAGTTACATATTGTTTGGCATGCAGGATCCTTTGAACACATCTCCATAAAAAAACCTCTTACTTTGCTTCCAAGTCAAATGAATTATATATGTTTCACACTGAAGATGTAGCCATGGTGTAAATGTCTGCTCGTGAAGCACTTCAGATATCATCCCAGAATATTACCAGTAATTTTAAATCTGCTATTTTATCTGTTCAGATTTTACAAGTTTTCTTGGTAAGCTTATATACAGGATATAAGAAACTGTTGTTGAAAAAGCCAAACAATAATAAATCAAATGTTTTACTGAAGTCTAATTAAATTGCACCAGTAAGTGAAACCTGCAGCCTCATTAAGAAAATAAAGTCTGTTTGCCAGGCTCTATTTTTCTGTCAGGATATATAGATTTTTTTACCAGAATCCCAATTGGGATTATCTGTCTTCTTTTACATTATTAGTTAACTGAGTTGGCTATTCTTTGCCTGTGACCAATGTCACATTGGTAAACAACTATTTTCCCATTTATTCTTCTAAAGTATTACAACAATACTAGTTTTACCTTCCGTAAAATGTGAACGCTGATAGTGCACACAAGTTAGTGACATGTTCATTACAAACTCTCTAATACCAGTTTTCTTTCAGTAACTGAAGTTGAACCATCCTCCTACATTACTGTTTGAATAGAAAACAACTCTTCAACACCAAACAACATAATTACAGCAGCTGCCATCTTCCCATACGCACAGAAGAAATCTGTTTATGTTTAACATTCAGTTTTTGTCGCTAATTATGGTTAAAACTGTCATCTTCATTCCTTAACAGGGTCTTCTCGCTATTGAGGTCATTTTCTGTGTTCTATGCTTGCAAAAACCTTCCATTTTCCTCATTTTAACTCTGTTGGCCATGTGTATATTTCCCTTACAATCTTTTCCTTCCCACAGCAATTTTCTACAATTCCTAGCTTTCAGTGTACATGCATGATGCCACATTCTTTCTTCTGTTTCACAGATGTTTGCCCTGTAAAGCACCCTGGTTTTCCAGCAAACTTATTCCTTAGTTGTGGAATTATTGCTGTGTGGGTATCTGCACTACCATCCTTAAACCATTTTCAACTATCATTCCCCCATTTCAGATTAAATTCCTTCTCCCAACAGACTTACCTTATAATACTACTCACCTTTATAAAATTAGCCCTTTGAAAAGATTAAATATATATACTATTTGTTTGGACTTAATTCTGTTTGCACATAAAAAATGTGATCAAATCATTATCAGTTACACCTAAGCTATGGCTAATTTTTAGTTCTGTGATCAATTCCTTTTCATCTGACAAGATGAGGTCTAATATAGAATTCCTCTGTGTTGGATGCAGCACTTTCTGAGTTAGGAAATTGACATTTTAAATATTTTGAAATTCCAAGTACAATTTAACACTGGCTGCATAAGACCTTCAGCATGTGTCACTCAGATTAAAATTCACTCAGTACATCAGTGCTTTCCCTATATGATGTAGGTGGGTAAGGCATAGGTCATGCTGTTCTCTAGTGTGATTTGATATCAGCTAAGTACCCTGTCAGCTTCTGACTTATCCATTAGAACACTGACCCATAAACTATCAAGATCATTTGCTTCCAATTGCCATCAACTCAGAAACAGGTAATGCCACTTTTGAAGTGCTTTCTGTCCACTTGATCCTTCCAAAATAGATTATAACAATTGATTTTGACATTTCTGTTTGCCAAACAGTTATAGCAATAAAAACTAGGTCAAATCTCTACTTTAAAAAATGAGCTCTTCTGCTGGTGTCAAGTTTCCAACAGGAAAAGAGAAGTTACTGAAAAAATCTAAAAATCTCTGCTCTTTGCACTCTGTGACATCCCAGTTGGGTTTCTCTCATAGTTTCCATTTGCACTCAGCTCACTGGTTCCTTCTCAGTATTTCCATTTCTGACCAGCCCCCAGACTCCTAGCAGACCACTCCCCTTAGAAGAGCAGCTCCTTTGTGACAGTAAATTAAGCGGCAGGCTCTCATCAACAGGAAGCGACAACACTTTGTACAAACCAAATGTCTTCATGTCACATCACTTGTTCTGCTCAGTTTAGGCTTTTCAAATTCCTCTTTCTCCTTGCTTAGAAGTCCTGAAGGATGCTGGAGAAGACCAGAGGTCCTGAAAGGACAGAGGGCGACAAAGATGATTAGGGGACTGAAGCATCTCTCACACAAGGGAAGGCTGAGAGAGTTGGGCCCGTTCAGCCTTGAGAAGGGACAACAGAGGGGGGACCATCTAGGCATGTAAGTATCTAAAGGAAGGGTGCCAAGAGGAAGGATCCAGGCTCTTCCTGGCGGTGCCAAGCAAAAGGACGAGAGGCAACAGGCAGAAACAGATGGCACAGGATGTTCCCCCTGAACATGAGGAAGAACTTCTTTACTGTGTGGGCTTGTGCACTGGATCAGGCTGCCCACAGAGGTTATGCTTTCTCCCTCACTGGAGATATTGACCAACCACCTGGGCACCATCCTGTGCCCCGTGCTCTGGGATGACCCTGCTGGGGCTGGGAGGCTGGACCAGATGAGCCACTGCGGTCCCTTCCGACTTGACCCCATTCCGTGCTTCTGTGAAATAAGAAAGCCTGCTCTCTGCAGGTGCCCATCTATCATCTAGCTGGACACCTCCCATACTTCCTTAGCTATCGATACAATATTGTCCTGGCCCTTTGCTCGCCAGCCTCGGAAACCCAACTGCGCCTTGAGGGACGCTCCCGTTTGAGACAACTCCTTCCAGCTGGGCTCCAGGAAAACACCCCAACCCCTCGCGCTGTGCCGCTTTCCCACACACACACACACACACACACACGTTTTCCATGATCTAATCCGGACTTTGCGCCCCCCTTTCCGCCAGCCCTGCCCGAGGGCGAGCTCCGCGCTGGCTCCCGGCCGCTGTCCCGGCCCCTGTCACCATGGCGAGGCCGGGGCCGCCCGCAGCCGCGCCCTGGCACCGGGCCCGTTCCCCGGGGAACTCCGGCCGACTTGTTTTGTGTTTTATTTGTAAAGAGGCCGAGGTGGCAGTACCGGAGCCGAGGGTCGGTGCGTGCCGCGTTTGGGGGCGGTGCGCAGGTGGTAACACGGGGAGCAGCCGGGGGCGGCCGCGTTCCCGGGGCCGCAGGGACAAAGGGCATCCAGGGTCCGGCTGGGGGTTGTGGCCTCAGACACGAGCAAATAGCATCTATCACGCTGGCTATAGATTAAAAGAAAATAATAAAAATAATGAATTTCTTTTATTCCTTCCAGTGTAATAAGGCGGCGAACCTCTAAGTCAGTCCTGTCGCACTCTGACGCCGTTTTCTCTTGGGAGGTGCCAGGTAAGAAGGTAAGAGCAGGTTTGACTCACAAAGACATCCGTGCCTGCCTCCTCGGCTGCTCCCACCCCTGCAGCCTCCAGCCGGGGCTGTGCACGCCTCAGAAGGGATGTGGGGAGAGCTAAGAGGCGGCCGGCAGGTTTGACCTTCGGCTTCAGCGCGCCTTGGAGCGATCCCAGCCCGTGGGGTGAAACAGAGCGCTGCTTCAGGAGCAAACTGCGCCGCGGAATCCCGCGGGTGTTTGATTAAGTAAATTGAGACGTGGCTTGGGCTTTGTAATAAAGGCGTAAGATGTCAAGGGGGTTAGCAGTCTTTGAATGGTCAGCAACGGAATTTATGGGACTGCAACAGAAAGACGTGCCTCCTGCCATGGGTCTCTGCTTGTATTTTACCTGTAAGAATCACGGTGACCGTGGAAATGAGAGAAATACACCATCCATTTCGCTCTGAAAACAACCTCCCACCTCTTAAATAAAAATTCAGTTGGCATTGTGAAACCGGGTTTTTGGGGGTTGTTTGGGTTTTGTTTTTTTCGTTGTTTTGTTTTTTTTTTTCCGAAGCTTGGAGTTTGAAATAGGTGTCAGGGCAGTCGTTTTGATCCTTGTGAGGCAGTAATGTAATAAGAAAAATATCTGTGTACATGCCCCCTGTCAGTGTGAGAGCTGTGTGCAAGACAGCCTGTTTTCCCATGGACTTGATTTCTGTGGAGTGGGAGCCTGGAGTGTGTGAGCCAGCGAGGATTTGCTGCTCCAGCCCTGTGCTCTGTGCGTGCAGGTGGAGCCTGAGCCCTGTGACAGGCCACGAATTCCAGCTCTTCATGGTTACAGTGCCTTTTCTGCCCCATGGCTCCACACAGCCAGCTCCCCTGCTTTGCCAAATTCATCAGCTGCCCTTAAAGAATGGTCTTTTTTCTTCTCACTTAATACCCCAAAACAAAAAAGCTCATGGAAAGCTTTACATTTTCTCTGGGCTTCATTAGTGTTATTCCAAAGTTTAATTACTATTTCTCACTGAATAGCATCTTCCTAAAAAGGGGTTTTCCTTTCTATATGGTTTCTGTATATGAACCTGTCATTCTCTATGAGAAGTGTAATCTTTTATAGTGATGCATTACCCATATGTTTTTATTCTATTGATTTTTTTTATTTTCCATGACACACTTCTGGAAAATATTGTTGCCTGTGACTGTAGATTAGTTTATTTAAAATATTTTTTGTTATAAATGTTATTATTAGTACTAGGCCCTAAAAGAATTACTTAGGAGAAAATCCCATCCTGTCATCTTTTCAACTAATAATTGTCTTTATTACTCAATTCTAAGTAACATAATTAAAAAAAATTACTTCATTATAACTTCAGCATAATACTGCCTCAGTGAAATACCTTTTGATCCCAGAAAGGCTATTATGTAAAATATCTGCTAGTCTGATGCTGATCAGCAACAAAGTGATTCGTATCTAAATACTTATTTCCTGTAAAATAAATTTCCTTTCACTAAACAGTTAAATTCTTTCTCCCCTTCTTATTATATTCTGTTTTTCCATCCCTGTTAAAAGTTTGTGCCTTCAGGCCTACCAGCAGGGCATGCAGTACCTACATTAAACCAAATTTAAGAGTAAGGGTGCTCCTGCTGGTAACGTCCTCAGATCACAGACATGCAAAATGAAGGAACTGGCAGCTGAAACTTTAACGGTAGGAAGTGTAGACTGAATTCTTGGGGAAAAAACACAGTAGCTCTCTATGACAAAAAAGTCCTATTAGCGTTTATGTACTTCAAGGTGACAAGCTAGACGATTCTGCATAACTGTGGGGCTTTGGGCTTTTGTTTTAAGTAAAACCCTGTGTTGTAAGTGTAGTATTACTTACGTTTTTTCTTCAAAAGATTGTTACTGTTATGATTATGCGGTATTTTGAACATTAGTATGGTGCCCGTCGTTGCACTGCACACTGTATGTTGCATCATTTGTTCGCCTTATGTATTAACTTAAAATGTTATTTACACATGGAGCCAGATAGCTTGAGGAAGCACAGGGAATCCTGTGCAAGTGTGGTTCCTGAATCAGCTGTCCCTGTGCAAATCAAAAGCTCCTCAGTGAAAGAGAGAAAACCGTTCAAAGTTAGATCATGACCATTCCTCTGCCTCATGTCCTACTGAAGGGAAGCTGAAAAGATTTGTGTGGAACTGGAGTTGGGTTTTTCATATAAAGCACTGGAAATAAGAGAATGACTGGGAAGCAGCATAAAAAGGGTAAGAGAGTGCTTTGATGTCGTTTCATTGAAGACATTGTTTCAACTAATGTTGGGTTTGTTTGTTTTAGTTACAATGAATGTGTTGCCTCGAGCGATCCTACAAAGCCCAGGGGAGCATCCCAGGTTCATAAAGCAGACTGTTTGCCCCCCATTAGACTTTGCCAGGTATGTGCCTCTTTTCCTTCAGAGCATCACTTTTACTGTGAGTACCTTCAATAAGCTATGCCAAGGTGGCAAGTTACTTTTTCTTTTTTGCAATATTTAAATCTACAAAAATTAGAGGCAAGGAAATTCTCTCCTAGGAGAGTTTTCACAATTAAAAGGGGAAAAATTAAGAAGTATGTTCTGATTACATTGAAAATGTACTTATAAAAAACAAGATTTTTTTAATCCAGGAACAGGTTTAAAACTCTCAAAATATAATTAATAAAACTGGCTTGAAAAACATTATCCTGTATTTAATAACTGAGAGAGTTAACAGCAGTGCTATACTTAGAACCCATAATCTTTTGGCACATGCCTACATGACTCCCTGTTCTATTGCACTCATTTCCCCTTTTAGTTAGCTATATCTATATTTTTTTGTCCCCTTCAGTGGGTACTGGTCTCTCAGTTACTCCTCTGCCCCACTATACCCTTTTTCCTGGAATTGCCTCTATTTCAGGAAGAACTGTGGTTATTCTTAATCTTTTATGGCTGGAGCTATGTTCTGCAGCCATTGCTATTGCCACTACATTCCTGGAAAATTCACCTCAAAAAAGATAAGGAGCTTGTTTCTTCCCTTGGGAAGTTTCATATTCAAGGACACCCTTCTGGAGCGGTCCTGTAGCGATTGTGTCTATTTGGAGAAAAGAAATGTCTCATTCTGTAATGGCCTAGACCATGCTGTAGGTACCTACTGGTGAGGGCAAGACAAAATGCCAAGTTTTTTATAGGAAATTTTGAGAAACCTGGAGTATGAGTTAACAGAATAGGCACAGTGGGGATGGAAAGTTATTTAAGAATCAGTTTGGCTCTTTATGTGACTCTGTTTTACTCTTTGATTAAAAAAAAAAAAGGTGTATTTATAATTTAATTTTAGAAAAAAAAATCTATTTTTTCCTGTGTAGGCTGATAATAGAAATAGTTGTAGGAACACAGTAAAAATGTTAATTCTAGGAGATGTGTCCACTGGATTAAGATGTATTTCTCTTTAAGAAGTGAGTGATTTAGAAGCAAATTTACAGGTGAAGTGGACTTTTTCTATACACTAGTTATGAAATGTAGTGAGGCATTATGGAAACACTGGAAAAATAAGGCTAAAACAGCTTGGAGAAATCAAGTGACAACTTATGGAAGAAACAATGGCTTTTAACCAGTGCCATCCTCACCTCAATCCTCCAAGAAACAATGTCTGTTTCAAGTCACAGTCTCAGTTCTCCACATAAATTACTTGTATTCTTTTTAATTCTTATTGCATAAAACAGGCCATTTTAAATAATGATTTTTTTGAGTTGATGGAATTTTCTAGTGTGTTTTTTCCTACGTGTCATCTGTCTGTCTTTCCTGTGTTGTTACTACATTAGCACCGTTGATAATAACAGCCAGGATGACTGTTTATTATTTTTAGTAAGTTCAGTTCTTTATGATGCGTGACCATGTGTGTAGTTACATCAGTCTAATACAGGTTTTTGCAGAGCTGATGTAAACACTAATTAGTTTGTAAGTGTTTACTTATGGGTTTTTTTCCCCTTAACTGTTGTTATTTTTAAGTTTGGGGGTGTTACCAGTCAGAAGTCAGAAATTTATACTTTGCCTATAAGGCTTCTAAGGGCATTTCCCATGACTTTTTATATTTTTTTAAATTAAAATATCTTTGTGAAGACAATGAGAAGGTATCAGGCTTTCCTTGTTCCACTTTGAGATTTTTTTTTAACTGCAGGGTAGATTAAATTGCAGCAAGCTTATAATGATGCTTAGGAATTTTCCTGTTGTAGTTCACTGTTGCAATTTGGGGGTTTGGACTTCCCTCCCCCCCCCCAAAAAAAAAAAAATAAAATCTGGTGTTCTCTATGTGCTACTGATGTGCAGAAATCTCATTTTTGCTGTCTTAAAGTATGAAGATCAGCCAGGGTTGTGTTTTTTTTGTGTGTGTTGTCTCCTTAATAGTTCATATTTATTTTCCCAGAGATACTGTTTTTCAATTTTTCTATTACCTCACATAAACCTATAACATGTTGAAATCTTTTTACAGCAGTTTAAAATAAACAATAATTACCTTATCCTCATTATCCAGATGACATTATAGTCACCTCAGTGGTGACTATTTTGGTGTGAAAATTTCAATACTGCTTACATTTTGGTGTTGATTATAACTGAATTTTCATGGCAATATCTGTAAGATGCACATTTAGTAGGATCAGCACGACTCCTATGGATTGTGTTATGTGCAGTCTGGAAGCACGAGCCTCCGCTGTTGCTGCTCAGCAGCAGCAAATTCTGGAACAAATTTAATTGTACTGTTTTTGACGGAAGTTTTTCACTGTTACATTGTTTTTAATACAGATATGTCAAAATATCTCTGCTTTGCTTAGCTATTTTGTTTTCTTTTAAATGAACTTCTTGAAGTGTCTTTGGTATTCTCAGAGCTATAAGGAGCGTGATGCTTATATTAGCTAACATTATGAAAAGAATTTACTCTCATCACTGTAACGAAAGACATCAGTGTATTACAGACAGAGAAGAAGTAAAGTAATAGATTTATGTGGAACACTAATGTTGAATTTCTTTTATCTTTGAGTGATTAACCAGGCAATCTTTATGCTCTTTTACAGAAGAATAAAAATAAATTCACATTACTTTTATAAAGATAATATCCTCCACAGTCAGGATATCAGTTTCTATTTAAATACACTTCATGGTCAGTAAGCACATATTATCCTTTCAAGGCATCTCTTGTGGATCACAGTGGAGATGCAAAGAGATGGTGGCTGAAGTGAGAGGTGAAATGATTCAAATTTTAAAATTAGATCCATGGATCCTGAAATTTGATCTTTATTTTAATGCCCTAAGGATTCCTCCATCAGTGGACCATCTTTTGCTGTTCAAACTGCAAAGTCAAGGGCAGTATTAAAAGATTGCATTGCGCCAAGGAAAATACTTCGAGTTGGATTTGGGAATGTTTTTTTTTGTTGATTTGGATTTTATTTTTTTAATTTGGAGAAAGCTAAATAGGACATAGATTAGACCATTCTGGTCCATACTGATAATGCAAAAATGTAATGGTTATGGTTTAGGAAACAGTTTAAATATGGGGAGCCTAATTAATTATTATTGATTTAGCTAATACACAGTTTCTTCTAGTTTAGACAGAAATATCAGATAACCCAATCCTTGATAGCTAATACCATCTCTGTTTTATTTTAGAAATGAAGATTTGAAAAAGCTACAGACCAAAAAATTAAAAAGATATTTGTATATATTTATAGAATGTCTGATATATTACTTTGTCAATATTTCAGTATTTAGCTCTACTTGGCAATGATAATATATTTTACAAGCTGCAGAAGTCTGTGTTACCACCTTACAGTGTTTCTTTTAATTTTTTTCATTTAAATTTAGGATTCCTTTGATCAAAGACAAAGGTGGCATAGATGATTATTTGGCGAAGAATATCAAAGGGTTGTCAAAACAAGAAGCTGCTGCGTAAGTTGGCTTTTTCGAAGCACTTTAACATCCATAAGTTTATTGTTTCCTTTGTTTCCAGTCATCATAATCATTTAAATTTAAAGTTCCCTAGACCCTACCCTTTTTAGTGGAACTTGGCATTTAAAAATTGAAGTTGATATTAAATAATGATGGTTCATTTCTCCTGGTGTTAAATATATCAAAGCATTTAAATATCTCCTTTGTTTTACTAATTTGTATAATTACCAATTATATCACACTCATAACATGATTGCAAAGTTTGTGTCAGTAATTATATTTGAAACTCTGCTGCCTTATTTTTTTTCCTCTTTTTTTCTGGCCCTTTGTGAGATATCTCCTTTGGGGTGAAAGCTTAGTATACTGACATACCCATTCTTGTAATTTTGAATTACTATTTAGGCAAGCCCAAGCACTGACTTCTGCGGTGAAGCATTTAATACCCTATTAGTTATTTAAAAATCCAGTGAATGAAAGAAGTCTAGATAACTTTTGATTTCTTACAGCTGAGGTATTTACATTTAGAAGTTACAAGAGACTACGACTGACTTATTCTTCTGCAGTCTTTTAACAGATCTGGGGTTCAGCGCCATCAAAATTAATGAAAGAATTCTAACAAATCTGGATTGCTGGTTGCTTAAGTGAGCTGATTTATTTATTTCAATATTTAAATAATAAAAAGATGCATATACAAGGACTCTAGGCACCTTAACAATTAATATTGCAAGATCACCCTTGCTGCATAAAACCATTCCATCTATCAGACGGGAATTCAACCAGCTAGTTTCTTGAAAAACATGCTGCTTGTTGCCTTCCTAGACTAAGAATGTACCTGCAAACCTTCCCTAAAAACTTTCACATTATAATCTAGAATATTAACAAAGGTGAGTTTGGAGATAATAACTTTAGCAGTGTCCTAAAATTATAGTGTGTGACACTCAGCCAGCAGACACAATTCCCTTTTTTTGTGATACATAAATTCACTTTTACTTATACAATAGCAACATGATAAAGCTAAAGTATTCTGACAGTCAATACAAAGATTGTAATGTACCTGGTCTGCTGATCTGGGAGATCAGTCTCCTTAAAGAAAGCTCACTTTTAGTTTTTAACTCAGACTGGGTTCAAAGATGATCGACTAGAGATGAGTTCAGTGATGGGCTTGGGCAGGACCTTCTCAACGCATCATCCTAGCGTGTGCAAATTTCAGTTTGTTCCTTTGTTTCTGTAGGAGAGACTCTTATCATGGTCACAGTCTGTGTCAGGGAAGTGAGTAAGGTGAGGCAGTGGAAGTGCCATGTTGCTGCTCTGCCAGTGCACGTGGTTGATGTGGGACATCACGCTTTCATACCACTGCTGGGTGTCAGAGCTGCTGTAAATAGTCCATAATAGAGAAGGAAACTAAGATGAATCAGTGACTGCTCTGCTCTGTAAAGGAACAGATCCTTCCTGAGCAAATGCTGTGTTGACAGAGGACCTGTCTCCTGAATTAAGGGTAGCACAGTGTAGTTGCTCTGTGAGGAGGAAGAAGTATCAGACCTCAGGAACAAGCCCAGAACTGGGTACGCTTAGTAATTATCACCTAGTTCCACACCAGCTCTGCGGGACTGCTCTGCTCGTTACACCGCAACAATTGTCACAGACTGACTTGCCTTTCCAGGGAGCTTTTTCAGTGCCCAGCCCCAGTGGACTTCTGCACGCCACGCAAGGGACAGAAGTGTTCTCTCTGTGGTGATCACACAGGAAGTCACTGCTATTTTAGGAAGGTCTTGGGGCTTCAAAGTGCATTTTACAACTCTGATTTGATCAGGTCAGCCTTTTACTGCCATTAAAACAAAACAAAACAAAAACACAATAAAATCTTATATGATTTTTCTATTTATATCCAAACCCTGAGTCTGGAGGTTATGGAAAAGGAAACCAACAAAGACATCCAAAATGAAGTGAGAATTTTATCATCTCTTCTGCAATACCTACACAAAGTGGGGTGTTCCCTTTCAGTTTTGTAATATGCTGTTTTTCAAAGTTATCAAAGCCTCTTAGAAGATTAAACTGAAATATCACATATATTCTGGTTTATTTTTATGGAGGTTTTTAAAGCACCTCCTTTAAAAGGTTATGTTCATGTTCTTGGAACTTTAGGTTTTGATAATAGGACAGTAGTTACAAAATTTATCTCTCTACCTGTAATTCACTTATGCTCTTCCATAAAAAATAAAATCATTTGAGAGCAAATAAATGGTAACAAACTAACTATAAAGTTACATTAGGGCTATGCTAACCAAGTTATAAAAAACTAAACACACCAACTGTAATTTAAAACCAATTTATGAAGTAAGGCAATGCCATATCTGTAAATGATTTTATTGAAATCAGTGTAACAATTGGTATGTCTCAGCAGACAATGGATGCTTTTATTTTAAAAATATGAGAAATGGCTTTTCATATGCTGTGTAGGTTTTTTTAATAATTTATCAATTCCAGAAGTAGATTATCGCATTTCTTTATAAAAGGACTGGATTTCTTTCTTTTGCCACCTAAATATCAGTACTTTTGTTAACTTAATATGTCAGTGATTATTTTGTCAAGATAAATTCTTGAAGCCATACTTCTGCTTAATATTAAACACCCTTTTTTAATGTGCATGTTAGGCAGGCAACAAGTTTATTATCTTCTAAATAAAGGAACGTCTGAGTAATATCATATTTATGGAAACAAGCAACATTCTTTAAAGCTCTTCTCTAGAATTGTATCCTTCACAATACTCTTCAAAATAAACTAGTTTCGTTATAGTTAAAGGAAAAAAAGGATTGCAGTTAGTCTTGTATTGTACAGTATTTGTTCCAAACTCCAGCAAAAGAGAAGAACTCCATTAAGTGTACTCATGATATAATACCTTTTTCTTTTTTTTTTTTAATTTGGAAAAATATGGAGATATTTTCCAGGATTTTTTGTTTGTAATAATTTTTTTTTGTCCCAGGTTGATATGATAGAAGTGGGAGAAAAACTACTGCTTAAGAAAGATAGTAGTTTAATTATATTAAAACAGGATACTGCTTTGTTTTTTCATTGATTTGGTCTTGCTTCCATCTCAAAGACTTTAACTTGAAATTGTAAGTGAATGTGGTGCAAGAAGCAGGAAATGGAAAAAAAGAAAAAGTTCCCATTAATGCAGCAGTGCTTTCTTTCCACAGAAGCAGGCTTCTGTAAGATTATGAGGAGGTTGGCTGACTCCACCGGCCTTCAGTGTGCTTTCCCTGATACTTTCTATTCTTAGTCTTGACTTGCCAAGTCATTAATGACTTGAAATGGGATTGCAGTAAAAATTAAAAGTAGTCCTTGTGACTGAACCAAGAGTCAGAAAGTTCATGGTGAACTGTGAAGTAAAGCATTTTTCACCAAGAGGCTGATTCCAGGGTTGAGTCTTCAAATGAGTTTGGGGCCTAAAATCAGCCAGAATTTGATATTGTCATTTCTGTTTCCTGATCTTTTTGTCAGGGCCAGAAAGATCAAGTAATAGTTTTCTCCTCTTCATACAAATGAAAATTGCCCAAAGACGACTATATTGTTGGAAAAGAGTTAAAGGCTAGAACAAGAGCCTTAGAAATCTATTTGATGAGAGGAGCAACTTTGTGTAGTAGTAACAAAAAAACCAGAACTACATCACTGATGTTCCTAGATGTAGTTTTGGATATATTTGAATTGGATGATAAGAGTTCTGCTGTCGTCAGGACTCTGGTAGTTGGATGACATCTGAATTATTATAAAGAGATAAATCATTAAGCTGCTTTGCAGATTTTACAGTGCAAAATGGACCACAAACTTTTTGCTATAACAGTGGTGACTGATGAATACAGTACCAATTCCTTGCTTTCATAAACTTTTGTCCTTCCAAAAGGGTTTTCAGCTAAGTTTAACTGATCAGAGGACTGTGTTTATCACTCCATATAGTCAGTGGAATTTATTAATTAATCCTTACCTCTTCTACCAGTTGATCTCTGAATATTCAGCCCTATCTGTCCTCCAAGACTAAAGAAGGAGAAACGCCGTCACCTGATTAGAGGCCAGGATGATTTGGAGAATCCACTGAGGCAGAAGAATGGGATGTGGGGACTGATGGAGAGGTGAAGCTTGTAGGGTGTTTTATTCTGTATTTTTATCATATCCATGATGGACTAATAAATCCTACTAGCTTGGGCTTCTTCTGATCTTGTTCTCTATAAGTTGTTTAAATCACACAGTTTTAGATTTATTTGCCTCTCTATTTGACCATATTCTAATGTTTTGCATTGAGTTCTTTAAGGCTGAGTTCTTTAAGGAAGCTGAACACAAAGAGCTGATTTGGGAATTTGATTAACCCATACTTTTTAGTAGCTGTCACCCCGACCAAACAAATTAGTAAGATGACTTCTTAGGTGACCTATGAAATCTTTTATTTAAATAGACTGGGACCTTTTTTCATTATATTGACATGTTTTCTTTTGAAATCTTTACTGGGGCTCCCCAATTTTCACATGCGTAGTTTAGGCTTGGGAATTTTGTGTTATGAGGTGGATTGAGCCATTTCTCTGTTACTAAGCGAGGCTCTTGAGGGACAGGGAAGAGACTCTTGTCAAGAATAAGGATTAGGAAAAATATCTTCTTGTTGCAGGATTAAGACAAGGAAGGAGGAGGGGCAGCTGGCTATTACTGAAAAGCTTACAAAAGGCAATTTCAGGCACAGACAGATAGTGTGTAGGTGCAGATTCTGCTTTTCCTTCATACTTCAGTCCCTGATTGCCCAATATTTAGTTTTAGTGATACACTGCTTTGAGCTGCTTCCATTTCTTCCATGTATAACACTGTGAAGACAGAGGGAGAGAGGAGAGCTCAAGGCAGCTAAAGAAGGACATAGCAACAAATGGAGAAAGAAGTAAACTTCTTTCCCTTTCATATTCAGGTCCTAGCAAGATTTTGCTCTTCTTCCTGATGTCAATCTTTGGATAGGACCTGTAAGCCCTTTGTGACTCTCTTTGTTCACATTACTCTGGCTGGAATGTCGTTTCAACTCATTTACATTTTATGGGTATATTTCTTCACTTTTAGGTACTGAAAACTATGGAAAAGGGTAAATCAGAACCAAAGAAATGTATCCTTTCATAGTAAAAGAAATTTTAAATTAAGGCACTCTATCCCAAACTCCCTGCTGGTTGTGGAAAGGGAGATGGCACAAGTCACTTAGTGAGCTGTGTGATAAATTTTAAATTTCTTTCACAATATTATTTAAATATGTATTTTTTTCTGCCTGAATAATTCCTAACAATCTTGCTTGCCATGACCGGAATTCAATGTTTATTAAACAACTTTCAAAAAGATACTTTAGCACTTAGAGGCACACATCCTTTTTGGTCAGATCAATTATTTCTGCAAATTTCTGGCCTGATAAGCATATTATTTACTGTAATTAGGCAGCAATCTAAAGAACAGAACTTTGTAGGAAGCAAATGATTTGCCTTTCCTGAAGAAACTTCTCTGTGCATTTGTGTAATGTGAAAGGTTTTTCTTGAAAAGGTTAAAAAAAGTTCTAATCAACTTCTGTACATTATGTAGAACTTCATTTTCTAAACTCTGCAAAAGAAAGTTTCATATTTAATGGGAAATCATGAATTATTCCATTTATTATCTACTTCCTCCTTTCAAAGACATGATCTGGATAAAAGGCGGGGTGAATAATTTCAAAAAATACAATACATTTTTAATGGGAAGGTGCAAACTACAGATTCTCATGACTATTAGCAAGTATAGAGGAAACAGAATTTTACTTGCAAAAACTCATCAAACTCTTGCAAAGATAAAATACATGACATACTTTAATAAAGAAGAACACAGTGAGCTGAAGTTTTTCTTTTTTTTACGTAACTTGTTGTTTTTGCTAAGTTTGGTCTTATGGTTGGTTTTCTGGTGCTTTCATTTCTCAATAGTTCAACAGTATTTAGTACTGAAGATAATGTACAAGCAATACACAACTGATTTCTATTTTTAAAACATTCCATAAAGGTGAAGCATCTCTAACACACAAAAAGAGTCTGAAATAAAGAAAGGCTGTCTGATCTGCCTTGGCACAGTCAGGACTCCTAATAATTTTCACAGTGAATCGTTCTGCATTGTGTAAAATCCTTGCTTTTCCTTTCCTCTGAATCATCATGTGGTCTATTTGTCCTTAGACTCCTGAGTAAGTTCAACTGGGGACTTGAATAAGAGATGCCCTAAACAAAAGCAAAAATACAGTGGGAGATGTTCATAGCAGTACTGTAATAAATGCAGAGCCTAGTATAGGGTTTTATGATAATTCACTACATCAACATGAGAAGGTACAGAAGGTAAATAATTAGGGTTATCTGTTTGGCACGCTATGAAAGAAACTTGCAGAGAAATGAAACAGCTTCTTTGGTATCATGCCCGTCAAATGGAAAGGGTTCTAAACTCAGGTGTTTCTAGCTCTCAGTCCATTCGATCAGCTCTGAAACAATAGAGGAAAGTTGAGGAATACTTCATTTTGATAAATAATAGTCAATAAAATACAGATGGAATTACTTTTTGTTAAGGAATGTACCTAATTTAGAAAGAAAAGCAGAAACATTAATGAAGAGAATGGATTTTTTTCTGATTATCCTTAAAATAATCACAGCTGTGTGTGCTTTTGTATGATGAACATTTTTGTAAGGGTAGTACTTTTATCTTTATTTTTAGCATTTTTCTTTGCATTAATGTTTAGCAACAGAATGTTCTAAAAAAAAGTCGTTGCTAAATTTGTATTTCTAATTTCTGGGTTAATGAGGATTCTTAATTGTTATGGTACTTACATTCATTTTAAAATACTTTTTCTTTGTCATCCTTTGATGTTTATAATTGATTAATTTTTCATTTTATGTAGCTTTGAACAAAAAGAAGCGAGTTCCATATATGTGTTCTTTGCAGGATCCTACTGACAGGTTCTGCATCCCCCTTTGATTGCATGATTTAGGTTAAAGTGTGGTTTGACAACAGCTGGTGACTGTGAGGCAGGAGATGAAAAATACTGCAAGTTATTGTACTTATATATATGATATAGAGTACCTAAATATCTTTTTTTATATATGCTTTGTTTTCATCCTTTTGTTAATAGTTTTGAATGCATAGCTCCATGAAGCTTTTCTTATTGAAAAAAACCTGAATTGTTACAGAAGTCAGTTTCAAGTGATGTTTTTCCGTCTCATGATGTGTGCAAATTTGCACGCAGTATTTTTTATTTATAATTAGTAAATTCTTTTTGCAGCATTTGGAAGCCTGGTGGGTTTTATGCTTTTTTGTAATAGGGCACTAGCTATTTCAATTTTATAATTTGGAATTTAAAGCATGCACCTCACCCCAATATAATTTAATTCTCAGCCTTAGTAGTAAAAAATTCTGAAGTGTAAGCTAACCTTCTATTACTACTTAATGGCATTTACTGTACTGTCATATCTTTTTTTAATGACATTACTATAGTCTACAATTTAACATATTACCATCCAGTAAATATTTCATTAAAAGGAAAGTATTTAAACGGACGGTCTTTAAACCAGGATTAAAGAGGCTGTGCCATGGTAAAGTCAAATAGCTTTATAGCAGCAGCAGTACGTGGTGAAAATGTGCTGAGTACCTTGACCATCTGAGGGCTTGACTTACCCAAGTGCTTATGTAGATAAATTTTCACACAGAACTGAGGCACTCCCGTGGCTCAGATGTATTTAACATATTTTAACTATTTTTAAGTTGGCTGAGTCCCTGCCTTTGGTGGGTTGCAGCCCAGAGACGTGGCAGTGTAGATGTCAGCAGTGTGAGTACGTGGGTTTGCACATAAACCTTGGGTGACTGAAAGCAACAGGCAAATCTTCAGCTTCCATGTTTGCCCACTATTCACATAAGTGCTCTCTGTGTTCAACAGTTCCCTGCAGAAATTCTAACTATATTTTAGATGTGGGTCACTAACGGTGTTGCAAAACACTTCTTGTTTTTTGGCTGTCTGTGTATATTAAAATAATGATTCCTGTTTCAGTACTTAGGCAGAGCAGCCCAAAGCATGTTTGAATCTATTGTGTTTTGTATAATATGTTTGTTTTTACTTAATGTATATATTTTTCATATTTCAGTGAGGAAATTCTGGTGTCCCTTGTTTATGTTGTGTTTGTTTGCATATAGGTTAAGCAAAAAGGAGCTAAGTGTTCCCATACTTTATGTAATTTTAATTTTCTTGTAGATTTATAGACAGGAAATGTGGGTGAAATAAAATAAATTTGTTTAAAGGAACTTAAACAAAAAAATCTCGATTATTTTTTCATATATTTGTGATGCTTATCTAAGGCATTTATAACAGTCATTGACTTGCCAACTGCAGAAGGAAATCCCAAGTGGACGAAACCTATTTGGATACAGTTTTTAAACATTATAATAATTGGTAGAGTAATTATTTTACACTGGTAGTACACTTTAATATTTTATATACTATGGTTGTTTAATCCATGCCTTCTGTGCTTTACAAAATGAGATTGCTACAGTACACTTGTATTGTAATCAGAAGTACTCATCAAATCCTACAAAATCTAAATATATGACACCTGATATTAAATATGTATCTATAAGTCTGCCCTCTGAAAATAGTAGATTTTTGGACTTACTTTGCATGTCCGTAACTGACCACGCTAGACAGGAGGCATGGAGAATTAAGCTCATGATAAATGATTCTGATATGCTACACTGCCTGTTTTGATTATTTCTAACACCATTGCCTGCCTTTTGGCCTCTTAATTTCTTTCCTCATTTCTGTCTTTCAGTATAAAGGGTAGAATGCAAATAGCCTTATTGTATAGCACTTGAAGTTAAAGGGAATGTTGTTTGGTGCTGTCCTGATCTCCCAGCATTGCTTAAGGGTCTTGTAGAAGTACAATACCATAAAATAGGAAGGTCCTTGAGGTTGGAACAGTGTAATTTCATTAGATTCACTGAAAGTTACTATTTATTGTTTTTACACTGGTAAAGGCAGATTAGCATCAGGTTCTTGTGATTCCTCAGCATGATTCAGATTGTTTCATAATAGCAATGATAATAATAAAAAGAAATCCATATAAGAAAATTATATAAGTAGCTGTATATTTTAAGAAAGAAATTAAAATGCCTGCAGCAATATCCAGGTAGACCTAAAGCACGATGTTAACAGCAGCAGTGCCTTTTCAAGCTCACAGATTCACATTCAGTAAGTAGCTCTTTCCACCTGTGTGATATTCTACAACACAAATCATCACCTGTAACATGGTTCCACTAAAATGGTAACTTTAACTTTTTGGTGGTTATTTGTTTTGTGCTAAAAATTCTTGTGACACATAACCCGCCCGTGCCAGAGACAGAAGTTCACAGAATTTTTCAGCACCTTTTGATAAAATATTGCATCACAGTAACTGCAGATTTAGGACAAGTGGGTGACCCCTCACCACATCCACTTGGACTTTATGGTTTACCCAGTCTGTGTAAATAAAGGTGTAGGAACACCACAGGGTTTTAGGGATGATGGAGATGAGTGTAGCATCAGAGGAGCAGTGGGTTCTCAGCCTCGGCTGGGTCTGTGCTGAGTATTGTGGTTCTCTCTGTTGAATTTCATGGATTAGAAAATCCAAAACGATTCGGCTTTAATTCAAAACCGGATGAATCGATATATTGGTTTTAACCATAGATACATAGATATGTTCCCTAATTCATTAAAAATTCATTAAAAACCAATTTGATTTAAAAAAAAAGAAAGAAATCCATCTGAAGTCTTTTTCTCCTAGCGTTGCACACATGACGAGCCTAAGGGGAACGAGGAACTTCGGGTTTACATTCGCATCGCTGTTCAGTTTTAAAACAAAACAGTATTAAATTTAAAAACTGACATGGCCAAGCTCCTTGTCCTTGGACTGCTTGAGCCGCTGGCCGGGGCTGTGCGGGCAGGGCCGGGGGTCGTGTCCCGGGCTCCGAGCGGGGCTGCAGCCGGAGGGAACCTTTGTTCTGCCTGCAGTTTCCCACATTTCCAGTAGATGCCCCCAGAGACCATTAAACCCCTTGAACAGCTGGGCTCCAGCCAAAGGGAAGGGCGGTCTTCTCTCATTTCGCTCCTGGAAGTAACACGATTGTTCGAAAGAAGACTCAAGTCGGCGCGGACGCAGTGCAGAAAAAAAAAAAAAAACCAACAAAAAAAACCAAAACAAACCAAACTCGCTTGTTTAATATTAAATCATGATTTATTAGGTAGTAAGGTTCGAAGTGTTTAGTGTAAACTAGCTTATTAAGGTAGTGGATACGTCCTGTTAACAGCTGGGTTTTAGATAAATCAGAGAATCATCAATATCCTGAGCTGGAAGGGACCTTGGGTATCAGTTTTTGATACTGATGTTACAAATCAAGTAATCTTTGGTTATCGGCTGTGTTTAACCTCGGATTTCACACGCTGCATGACTTCATAGAAAGCAGGATTGAAAGGATTTTGAGGATTGAGGATTTATAATTTATCTCAAGATACCATGAAAAGTTTACTGCTGTCACCTCCTCTATGCCTCTGTTCAAACGAACTGTTTGATGGGGGGATAAAAAAGGACAGTGGAATTTTCATCTGTGATAACTGTAACAATTTCATTAATTGTAAGAATTCATTGCAGTGTCAAGCTCTCTTAGGTGACAAAAATACCATTCATGCCCATAATATCATTAATCTCTTGCCCTATTGTGTTGTTTGTGTGTAATCAGTCACTTGTGGTTTATATATTACAAAAAGTTAAGGAAGCAATAATATTAATATTTTGTGCTTTGTGTATTTTTATAACTGAGAGATGACTTTTATTTTTATGACACGGAATTTGAAGGGTTATAAAGTAGATAAATTCATTGCTTATGTGCTGAAATCAGTTCTCTTTGCCTCAGAAAAAATGTGCTCCTTACAGTATGATTACTTCAGCATTAACTCAGTGTCTTGATTAATTGGAATGGATTTATTAAAACACTACTGACACTGATTTTTAGAACTGATGTGTTTTACTATATGCTTTGTTTCCCTTTATTGGTGTGCTAATAATGCTTTCTTCTGTTGAAAATATGCTTTGTTTCAAGTAAAATGCATCAGTCTACAGAAAATAACGTTACATGGGCATAGTTTTTCTGTGCTGTGCTCAGTCAGTATGCAGTGAATGTTAAAAATTAACTAAAAGATATTTTGGTTACACAGTGTTGAGATCTTTTAGCAGTGCTTGTGTGTTTACTTCCTATGCATCTAATGATCTATTACGTACACACATACAAACATGTATAGACCACATTGTATAAATAAATATGCATGTATGTGTGCTTGCTATGCAGGTTGTTATTCCACTACTCTAAGTTGTGTTACTGTAGGATTCAGTCCTAGGCCTTTGGAAATTGGTAGGAATTATTTACTTATAATCTTCAATCTTTTTTTAGTTAAATAAAATTTTTTAAAAAAAGTATTCCATATACAGAATAGAGAACACATTGCAGAGTGTTAACAGATTATATTCACAATATTTTTAAGCTTTACACTGTGCATTTGGTATATGTCAAATATAGCATATTCTGGCAAATTAAAATTTAAGTGTTTGAAGATATTCCTCATTTACGTTTCTAAGATAAATATTGCAAATGTTTTCTGGTGCAGTACAGTTATATCTTTTCCCTTGTCTGTGTGAGCTATGTGTGCTTTTCAATTTCAAAAACCATAAATTCAGTGCTGTCTAATCTGTATAATATCAGGATTATTTAGTATTTTTAAGTTCAGTTCTGCAATTGAAATGTAAAGTATTTGAAGAATTAATGTGATTCTATGTAGTAGGAGATTTTATTTTAATAATTTTTAATATGCAATAATGCAGATTACTTGGTTCTTACATCTTATATTGCTATTTATTCATTCATTGACATCTAGCTAAGAAGTTTTTTGCATCACCTCCATCTTATCAGCATTGTTAAAGAACTCCAGTAGCTCTTTTTTAGGTTTGAAGTGCTAGTCTCATTAGGCTATTGTTTAGCATGATGTCATCTGAATTTATTACATGCACTATAACCCTCAGTTTTCAGAATTCCAGAATGTCAGAACTAATTTAAAGCTGATGAGAATTTGATTTTAAATGGATTTTCATCTAAAAGGGCAAAGTCTTGAAAACAGTTTGGAAACTTAATATACAAACCAAAAGTAACAGATCTGGATTCTTGCCATTTTACTGGGAAAAAAAGTTTGTTTTCTCACACTAGATACCTATCCTTGCAAACCTTTACATCTGTACCTTAGTGTTGCAGGCAGTCCCCTTGGACTCATGGTTTTCTCCAGAACAGGACAAAATAATTGTTTCATGCCCCATAAAAGAAATATTTTGCTTATTTCCATAAATAATACCTCAAAAGAGATATTACCTCTTGAGCATTTTAATTGCACAACTTTTTGGTATGTACATCTTATCAGAATTCATGAATTAGATAAACTTTGATATAAATTCGTCGTAGCGTATTTGATTGTAAAATTAGGGAGAAATTATCCAACTTTTGCATCAGTAAACCAATCCCAGCTGAAGTTATATGCTAAACAGGGGCAAAATAATATCTAATGGTTGTGTTTCTGGCATAGCATTTCTTTGACGTTTTAAACCAAGCCATCATGTCCTACAGCAAAACTATTTACCATATACGTTGTTTTGACATGTAGAATGTGACTTATTTTTTCCTGTGTAGTGTCTTAAAGCAAACTAAGAGTTCATTGTGTTTTCATAAACTAATATAAACATGAGGAGTTCTTTTCCCATCAGACAGCCTTTTTTACCAAATACCAGCTAAAGAATACCAGTGTATTTTTTAACATGTTTTAGAGAGAAAGAGAGATTTATTAATTATTGGCATAGTTACTTCCCTAGGGTGTGGAATTTTTAATTGTATTTTAGCAGATCCCTCTCTGAGCAGGGGAAAAAAATCTACCCGTTCGCTGCTGCTGAACTGCAGAGGTCTCTTCTTGAAAGCTGTTTTACTTATCTGTACTTATTTGGTAAGGTGGAGAACAGAATACAGGTTTAAAGGCTTAAAATCTATCTTTCTTATTCCCAGTAACAGGAATTCATACAAGAAGAACATCTGCATAGACATGTTGCGACAGGGTTATCACAAGTCCTTCTCCGAGCTCTTCACTCTGATACAGAAGTGGAATGCCTTGAGGGAGGCTGCAGGGCCTGGGTCAGCCATATGGCATGAGAAGTCCCTGGAGGAGCAGCCTGATAAGCTGGATCAGCTTTACCACTTCCTGACCAGGGCTGAGGCAGCCCAGCGAGCAGGTAAATGTGGGGATTGTGGGTAGCGGAGCAGCGGGAGCCGCAGCCGGGAATGCCTGGGGGAAGCTTCCAAATTGTTTCATGTATGAATTTGAAACGTTACTGCATCTTAGCACATCTCAGCCTTAGTCAACTAAGCTGGATTTATAGAATAAATGATTAGGAACTGCAGATATCAAGAGGGGTTTTGTGAAGGAAAAAAAAAAAGAGGGTGAAACATGTAGAGTGCGTTATGATATCATCAGAAATGCTTGATATATTCATTGCTTTGATAACATCTCAATTATTTTCTCATAGTTTCATTATTTATTATTTTTCTTTATTGATTTGAGTAGCTGGTTTTATATTAGAAAAATTTAATAGGTGAAATGCTGTTTCACTCAGTAATAGTTTTATAAATCTGATTTTATTAAATACCCTGTCTGCTAACTGTGTTTGGATTTGTGACTGACTTATAAAGGATTGTGAACTTGTCAAATAAAATACAGCACATAGATGTAACATGCCACCTGTGAATTACTAGACATTAGTGAAGACATAACTCCAAATTACTGTATTTTCTCCATTGCCTACTATTTACTAAGCACTCATATTTATCATTTCCTTATACTATAAATAGTAACATAACTTACTCCATCTTTCTCTTTTGGAGTAACTGTAGGGATGGAGGCACATAAAGCTCTAAGTGCAATCTTGTTCCATGGCTGAGTCGATTTCACTGCAGTTGGTTTGTTTGAAGTTGCATTTTGATCATTACAAATCTGAAAATCTTCAATAAGGCTTGTGAGTTTGGAATCTAAGCTTTTTGGCTGAAATGTAGAAACAGACATCTTTATTTAAAAAAAAAAGAACAGCAGAGGAAACCCTTTCAGCACTTAAAAAAAATGTTCATTTAAAATGTTTATTATATGTTTGCCATGAAAGCCAAAAGTTGTGTTTCTCTATTTAATTCACTATAGTTCTTGGCAGGCAGTCTAGCCAGCCATGACTGGAAGGAACCTTCAGGTTTGTCTGAAGTATGACTAAAACCTGAATAGGCACCCCCAATAGTTTGCAGAGCATGAGAGAGAGGTTTTCTGTTTGGACTGCCCTGACAGGAGCTTTCTGCCAGTACTTTGAAGGTCAAAAAGCGGGGGACATTGCTTGTCTCGATGGGCCTGCTCCCTCCAGCTGCTTGAGGAGAAGTTTGCCTTCCTTCCATCCATGATGTTTTTCAGTGTTTCAAATTGGTGTGTGACAACGGAGTAGGCAAACGCACTCCAGAGATTCAAGACACTGCTGACTGTGCAGTTCCTGCCCCTGTGCAAGGCAGAGACCCTTTCTCTCACTGAACCCAGCACTTTTTATGTGCTGGGCTCTGTAAGCCTCACCTCCCACAGAGACAAGGTACCACCAGGTCTGACTGCAGCTCACCTTTAGGAGAGAGCATCTCCCAAATTTGCCTGTCGGTTACAAGGAAAAAAATATAAAACAATGAGAAAATTGCAATACAGTTGGCAAGCATCTTTACTAAATTGCTAGATCAAGGTGGTTTTGATTCTTTTCACCTGTTTCAATGCAAACCAAGTCACTTATTTGTATGAAATGAGGTGTGAGTCACCTGGCACATGAAGGGTTGGATGGTAATTCATGTTGCAGGTCTGAGAGCTGTGGTGCTGTGAAGATACACATGAATTGTGCAGCTCATCAAACACTAATTCAGTAGTTCCACTAATCCAGTTACTCTCTGATTCTAATCAAATTGCTTGGGGCTCTGGCTTATGATCTCCTGACAACTCCAGTTGACACCATTTAAGAAACATTCAGCAGTTCACCTCAGCTGGAACTTACCATGATGTAACAGCCACAACAGCAGCTGACCTGAATTTGCTTTTCAGCTGCCACAGTTCAAGCTTAAAAGGATGAAAGGTAATAATTGCTGCAGCAAATTGTGAGGGTTTTGTAGTGTGGTTGGTATTACTAATGTGAGGCTTCCTGAAAGCTTACCTGTCTCAGGTGTGTTGTCCTGAGCTAACAGTTGTGCTGAAAAAGAGATAGAAGGTATAAATAATGGAAATTAAAAAATCATTACTTGTGGTTTTGATATATTGAGACTTCATGAAATGGTTGGTTTGGGGCCTGAAGTGGTAAGTGGAAAACAAAACTTCACTTGCTGTGTCGTTAAATGACAAATAACAAAATATTTACTATTTCTCACCTAATGTTTTTGGATCATAGAGTGTTTCTGTCTTAATTGTGAGTATAACTAGAGCTTCTAAGTTTAGAGTTTACCACAGTGCACAAACGCTTACACAGTGCACTGTGTTATTGAGTTACCACAGAGCAATCTATGTATTTGTTTGCTTCCCATATTTACTGTTGGGAAGTGTTAATGCTTTAATTGGTTTGATATTTTATAGGACAGCATGGATGGAAATTTATTTGCTTGAGCAAAATCTGAGCCATCCACCACAATGTGGAGGCTGATATCCAGGAGCAATTCTTTATTTACTGCTAGATTTGAAAACAGTGACATTTTGTTTACCACCATTGCATTGCACAGACCAATTACCTTTACATACACTAGTGAATGTTCTCTCAATTTTCATTTTTAATGTAACATTTTGATTGAACTTCAAATCATACAGGAGGTTTATTTTAATTCCCTACTACCAATATTTTACTGTGTGCAAAGAAAATACCTCTTTTCTGTCCAACTTAATATCGTTGTTGTTGTATTTGAATGGCTTCCAAGTATTTAAAAATAGAGAGCTAGCACTAATCCGTGCAGTTTCTCAGAAAAATAGCTGACAGAGTTATTTTGCCCTGTATTCAGCATTTCCTAAAAACATTGACAGAAATATTGGCAATACTTAAATATATTCCTATTTGGTCTTTTTTATGCAAATAGTGTAAATGTTTCTGACTTCAAAATTTAGTTGTGTTTAGTTATTGCTTGGTATTCCTTTGTTATCCTGGACTAACCTCTCTTTCTACTAGTTATGGTTTCAGTACCTTAAAAAAAAAAAAAAAAAAAGGAGGTAGTTTAGGTAGTTTAGCTGTTTAAATATGTGTACTTATAGGACTTCTTATACAAGAATACAGGATAAATACCAGAATGATCTATCTGCATAGCTCAACATTTGATGTATGCAATGGTTTCTTGGCACGAGTATGAAAGTGTTGAGGGTCCTTTCAAAAGGAGAGTTGTATTTTGAGGCTGTGGAATAGCCTGCCTGATTGCTGTGAACAGTACAATCTCACTTAAAGGTATAACTGTCCTTGAATTCCCTTTGTCTATCTAAGACCTGGACAAAATTTAACTCTGTATCTCTGGGTGTTTTGGTGAGTCACAGGGGAGAAGTAGGAACAAAGGAAGTCCAAGAAGTCTTTTACGTATATGTTGGAATTTTTGAGCATCTCCCAGTGTAATCTGTGTCTGAGAGAACAGATCATTATAACGATCATGTTGCTGTTCCTCAGATAAAAATATTTATAAGTGAAATTACGACCTTTGAGCTGTTATTTCCACAGATTTTACCATATGAATGGAACTGATTCTTTAAATCATTACTTGGCTACAATCCATCTTACTGTTTTAAAAGCATCACCAATTTACTTGTTGGGTTTGTATGCTTATTAAGCTAGGCTACTTATTTGAATCATCTCATCAAGGTATTACCTTGAGCTTTATGTAGCTCCTTTTATTTAATTAATTAGATAGCACTGATCCTACCAGAAGAATGATGGTAGTATACAGATAGTACTGTAAAGTATCATTTGCATGTTTTGGGCTGAGGCCAACCTCTTCTTGATGGGGTGCCAAATTTGGATTTTGTCAAATCAAAGGTCACCTGTCCCACTGTTATTTCAGAAGGTCTTGGAAAATGTTGCTCTTCAAATTACATCTGAATTATATATTAAATTTATGTTTGAATCCTTACCTTGGAGTAGCAGAGGCTGATATATCAGTGCTTGCCATTGTGAGCTGGTTCACTTGTAGAAGTTCAAGAGAGTGCAGGGCGAGTTACAGCTCAAGGACAATGAAAGGAAGAGATGTCTCGACCTGCTTTGCCAGAGCAGGAGAGTAAAACCAGGGAAATGCCGCAGTTCGGTGGCTGCAGCATGTCACTGTGCCAAAGATGGAACCTGTGCTGGGGTATGAAGATGCCTTCAAAAGGGCAAGGTGCAGCTCGTTAGCTGGTAAAGAGTAGGACTTAAGACCTTGAAGGTATTTCTTTTCTTCCATCTTCTCCTGGTTCCTGACCCCTTTCAACCTTTGTGCTCTGCTGTATGCTAAATGCTGGATCCGTGCTTATGCTGCAGGCTGCTGACCCTTGTTGTAGAAAGCATCAGATGCATGGAATTAGGAAAAAGTGCAAATTTGGCTTTTGTTTCCTCACTTCAGTGGAGAGAAAACTTTTGACAGTATGAGTTATTGTTTGTTTCTGTTATGAAAGATGACTTTTCATAAAGTACATGAAGAAAACATGAGTATTTGGTGTGTTTGCACTGGGAAATCTTTCTTTGTCCGAGGTACTTAAGTTTGAAAACAGAGTTTAGCATTTTACAGTGGAAAGCTTTCCTTTAAGACTTCACACTTATGCCTTAGGCCGAGCTAGAAACATTGCAATAACTATATTACCAATGCTACTTTGAAAAAAAAAATAAAAATGGAAGGAGGTCATGTATTAAAGGAAAAAAAATTATAAACATAGCAAACCCTCTTTTAATATTTGCTTGGATTGGATGAGGCACAATTTTATTTGGTTTTGGGGGATGGGGAAAGGAACACTGTTAAATTTTCTGAGCAAGTTAGTTGTTCTCTACTTAATATTTTATCATAGAAAAAAATGAAGCAGTTGCTGGAGACCAGTGGAGGATATTATTATTTTTGTAGTTATCTTACAAAAAGTTGTAATGATTCAGTCCAGGAAAGAAGCCAAGCCACCTCAAAATATAGCCAGTTATAGAAGTCAATGGCAGTTCTACAGAAGCAGCATTTCTTAGAAAATTGCTAGTGTGTTTTCATTCCAATGGCTTGGAGTCCTCATTCAGCATTCCAGATTACCAGTTAATTGCCTTATATGATTATTATTAGAAAGCTTTTTCCTTACTCAGTAAAATTATATCCTGACTATTTCCTTAGCATATCTGGGTAGATGGTACATTTATTGAGTATTTTCCCTTTATGTTTGTAGCAACACATAAGTTAGAGGGATTGGTGTGCTCTGTGTGCACTCTAGGAAACAGGCTCTGCCTGAAACTTGGTGGTGTCATCATGCTAACAACTCACAACAACCTTTCTTCATTTGTTCATTCTTTTTCTCAAAAAAAATTTATCCATTTATGAATAAATTCTCTGGGAAAGGGGAATGATTGGGTGATTCCCTATCTGCAGATGTAGAGGCATGATTGTTCTGAACAAGCAGATGGGACTGATCCTTTGCCATGTGTGGATGCAGCTGGAAATAAATTTATTGCAGTGCTGTGTTCTATTACATTTTATGCTTCTTTTTTGATCCAATGGCCTCCATCCTGGATCTTTCTGTGTGTGAATTCTTCACAGGATCTGCTTTCCTGTTGTTACTACGTCACTGGCAGAAGAAAAATTAAACTTCAGCATTAATAGTGTCTTGTTCTGACATCAAAAATTACCCCTGGTGACTTAAATGACCTTAGGCCACCCCTCTACGTGTCTTAAGAGGGAATGATCAGTTACAATCAGGTCATACTCACTTAGTTGTTTTAACTGAACTGGAGGATGAGTGTTAACAGCTGTTGAAAAGTTCCTATATGGCCTTTGTCTGTCAGAAATAAATGACTGACTGGTGGCTTTTTTCAGTGGAAAATATTAAGCCAGAAATGGATGTGTAAAAATTTCTTTCTGATAACTGTATGTTAAAAATCAGTGCTAGTTCTTGTTAATGGAAAATTAATCAGCTGCCTCTTTTATTCTTCAAGGAAAAAGAAAACAGGATTTTTTCATGATGTCTTCATCTTTTCTCTCAAGACCATTACTGTACTTCTTTTCCTTTCTTCCACTACATCCTGTCACAAAGGAGATCATACAGATATGGCAGAAGTTGTACTTAAATCACCCTGCTATGGCTTGCAGACATTCTATACATTGCTTTTCTCTCATTTTAGTGCTGGGGTTGGCATACTGAAACTGCATTGTTGTGCATTGTTGTGGCTGAGCACAACAAACATGTAGACCATGGATTTGAGTGATCCTGTACCGTGCACTCCCCTGCTTGCCATGGAACACTTCCTGAGAAGAGCCCAGGAATAAAGAGATTTTGTTTGGTGGGCTAATCAGGGTCTATGGCTTGAGCACAATAAGGAGAGATGTTACTTGACACTTGAGGTGCAGCTGAAGAGATGTTGGTGCCAAGCAGGAGATAGCATATTTTTAATGGGTTTAATGTTTGGAAGGAGTTTATTTTTTTTAAAGTCTCTATTTGGAAAAAAAACCAAAACAACCAAAAAAAACAAAACAAAAAAAAAAACCCAAGGTTTGACAAGAATGTTTCACTTTTTTTGCATAGACATTCAGTTTTGAATTGTTTTTCATTCAAAGAACACTGAAAATAAAATACTTTTAAATGTTCAGATCAAATAAAATGAAAGTCCATTTTCTCTAATTTATGCTACAAAACCATAAAAGTATTGAATGTTGTATAACAAATACTGCATAATTGCTTAACTTCTAATTTGTTTTCTGCTTAATTTTTTGAAATGTTACTGCATTTGATGTGGTTACTTTGCATTGAAAAAATGTTGTGATGGATAAATTGCCTGTAAGATGTATTTGTAGCCCGACTTCATTTCTTCAAATTAGTCCAAAACTGTGAACAAACAGGCCTCAGCATCTGTTCCATCAAGTTCTTTCTGCTCTGTGTGGCTGCCATGTTTGGGTAGATGTTCTTCTTCACGGCTTTTTCACAATCCTGTGGTTTAAGTGTTCTGGAAGACCTGGATTCAGCTTAATGTAATTTTTGAAAGTTGAATGAGACTAGCCTTGAAACCTCTATCTACTTACTTTCTTAATTGTTTGGGTTTTTTTATTTAAAAACAGAATTTTGTCTTGAAGAAACTGTTTTACAATTGCTTGTGTGATCCAAACTTTTCTTTCTGTTCATTTGGTATCGCATGCCAGTGCTGCTATTCCCTCTCTGATAAATGGTGCAGATAATTTTATTTTTTTGATCAAGAGATACATCAAAATGACTTGTCTGCATGTATTCTCTTTTGAGTTGTGAGAGAACTTACTCTACAAAATCGGAGAGCTCACAGCTTTAATGTCTAAACTACTTTTTGTAGATTTTGTGGAGGGGAGTACTTATCTTTTCCAATTTTCTTCTCCTGAGGACCTAAAAGTTCACTTTTACTAAGTCTGACGTGCTAGCTTTGCCACTGTTAGAATATCCTCAATTAATTTTTTGATTGGTAAATCAGACTGTGAGTCGAGAAGCCAATCTGGCTTTTTAAAAGTCTGGATTTGGGGGTTTATTTTATGACCAGCTTATCAGGTCAGGCACTGTCCAAGACAGTGACAGAGAAGTGGTTGTCTTTGTGCACTTCTCATTGTTATTCACCGGCAGGATCGTCATCAGAGGGTCACATTAAAGTTCATTCAATCAAAGCTGTAGCAGTAGCTATAGTCTGCCTCAGGTCAGCTCTGTCTCTTGGGATTTGTAGGGCACTACCTGAGGTTATTTGCATAACTTTATGTTGCATTAGTGGCTTGGTACTTTGTAGCAGAGATTTCAAAGGCAGCGAATCTGGATCTAGTGTTTTGCCCCAATGCCAGTCCAATTCTCTTTTCTCTTTCCATGTTGTTGCAGCCATTTGTAACTTCCGAGTTCGTTTTCACTTATCTGTAATCTGTATGTAGTATGTACTGTTATCTCTGTTAGGGGTTATAATTAGGTTTTGTATTTCTCTGTTCATATGGTTATTTCCTTGTGTGCTTGTAATTGTCATGGGAACCTCTGTCTTTACTTATGAGATAATCCCTGGAAGTTCTCCCTTGTGCTGCAATAGTTGTTTAAGTTGGGTTAAGATAAATCTCAGCCAAGAAATATCTGGTTTTCTTCATGGAGAGTAAAGGAATCCTGGGTAACTCCTATCTATATCTAAATTGGTTAGTTTGGATGAATCCCAACTATGTCCTGACTTTTTTTGTATGTATTGTCCTGGTTTTGGTTAGGATAGCGCTAATTTTCTTTTGAGTAGCTGGTACAATGCTGTGTGTTTGATTTAGTATGAAAATAATCTTGATGTATGTGGTAGATGGTGTTGTATAGATTTTAACTATTATAAACGTACATAAATATAGGCACACACACAGGGAAGTATATATCTATTAAGCCCAACCTAGTTTCTGTTACTTCCATTCCAGTATCATTTGCAGAGATTTTTATGAGGCTATTTTACCAAAATAATCTTAATTTCTGCTGTATGAATACATTTTTTTATGTGAAGTACACTCCTGGATACTCAGAAGAGTTTCCCTCTTTTAGTCTCGAGAGGGAACAAAAGGCATGAAAACTCACAGCCATGAGGAATGTTCTGATTAGGAATACATGAAGTCTATGTGTTGGTAATTATTCCTCTCAACCAAACTTAAGATCATGTTTTGATATAAGACTTTAGGTACAAATGATGAGATGACAATTTGCATGTCATTTCTGGGCTATTTCTGTTGTGGGGATTGTAGAGAGATTGTGAAGCAGTCGTTTCTTGGAAAGGATGCTATCTTTTTTTAAATACTAGAAATGGGAATGTATATAACACAAACTGGTTCAAAAAAACCATAATTACATTAATTACATTTTAAATGGGAATTACTAAAAAGGTAGAAATAGGAGGTTACTACTTCATGGAGGAGAAAACTGAGAAAGTAAATAGGAAAGCAAAATAATAAATAGAAACACCAAAAGTAAGAAAAAAGTACTGTTTTTTTTTTTCTCCCTTTGTTGAGCAAAACTTAGAAACTGCAGTTCTGTTCACACATCCAGCTTAACTAAACATTCTCTTACCTGCTGCAAGACTTGTGGTTCTTAATGCCTCCTTTACCCAATTACACAGAAATTCTGTTAAGAACTGGCTGTTAGGCTTATATTCATTTAATAGCCACAGGCACATTAAGTAGCCCACTAAAACTGCCATGGAATTGTAGCTAGTCATTCCATTTCACATCTGACATGAGCAGAGCTTGCAAAGAAAATTAATTTAGTTTAGTCAGTGATAAGTTTAGCCATGAAACATATAGGCTCATGCTGTACTTTATCATCTCATAGATTTTTCAGCATCATGGAAGGAATAGATCTTCAAATTACCTTTAGGGAGAAACAGCATGATAAGATTTGTCAGGAAAGTTATAGATCTCTACTCCAAATTAGTAAAGTTTTGGAATAATGCAAGTATTGTGGATTTTTTTGTTAAAGATACTTTTCTGAAAGAAATTACTAATTCTGTAAAAGCTATCATTCTGTAATTTTAAATTGTGAATAATGTATTTGTGGATAATTTTGTAAAGCTACTTAGATTTGAGACTTGCAGTGTTTTTGTAAATTTTAGGGATAATGTGTGTTCATTTAGCTGTCTTAGATGATAAAGAGTGGAATCTAAGCTTTAGATCATAGAGGAGTTCTGTGACCAAGTCTCTCCTGCACTCCACATTTGTTCTGAGAAAAATATCTTGGTGAACTGAAAGTTTTTTCAGGGCAAGGGGTACAATTTCCACTTGTCCTTAATTTCTAAGAGCGATAAGGTACTAAACATGGGAGTATACAGGAAAACCTCAAAGCCTTTCTTGTTAGTCTTACTTTGAAGATTTAAAATTACGTGAATTAATCATTTGTGTTTGCGGAGTGCTCTTTTTGGTTCTTTATCTCCATCAACACAGTTGCTACCTTAGATCTGTCTGGAAAGCTCTTGGAGAACAAAACTATATTTTCAATTGTGCCTAATTTGCAAGGCTATCACTTTGAGTGAGCACATAGGAGAACTTGATGGTATTTTTATGGTGGGAATATAAATGGCTCTCCATTTTCATTATATGATTGTTGCTATAATATGCAAGATTTCTGCGTGCTGATAATCTAACATTTTGACTGTAACTTTTGTTTTTAAAGGGCACTATGAGAAGGTGTATGATAACCAGCTTAACTTGGCCTACTGTTTCAGTGACCCTGAGGACAAGTGGTTAAGTGATTACTTCTATGAGCAGTGCTTTCACACTGCTCAGTTAGTGGAAATTGATGGTGGGAAGAGAAAGGCACAAGCACATGTAAACATGGGCCTCATCAGTGAGGAACAAGGTAAGTCACTGAGTTCATTAAGTTCCATTGCATCAGCCTTGATATTGGTTATATTTGGCAATTCATGTTTCGTCACAGGGGACAGCATTACAATATTAACTTGTTTTGGAATGAAAATCTAAAACGGGTTTTAAAACTGTGTTTGCAATTTTAATTTTTGGAGGATCAAATAGGAAAATTAAAGAAGTCTGTAATAACTCACAGGCCCATTTCCCCTGACATTCCATCTGCAGATGAAAAACAAAACACATATTTAAAGGGAGCATTTGTTTAGCACAAGGGTTCTTTGAGTGGGACCTCATTTCTTTTTGCTTGTTTTTGACAAGAGACTGGTAATCCTGCCTCAGACCACAGGTGTTTGAGTAGGATGGTATCTGTAGCTACATAAACTGGGTTGATTTAAAAGAGATGTAGTTCAGAGGTAATTCAGTTTAATCCTGCTTCTAGGGCAAATACATATTTTTGTGTTATTTTGAAGAATTACCTCCTGGTTCTGTTGAAATGACACCCTGTTTGTTTGTACATGACTGCCACATCTGTGTGTGCTTCAGACTTGCACTTTACCACAAAGTCCATTTGCCCATCCATGCATCTGTATCCTTAAACTGGGAGTCTCTGAAATTAGAAGGGATATTAACTAGACTCACAGAACAGCCCAGGCTGTAAGGGAACTTGACAGCTCATCTGATCCAACCTTTCGTGGGAAAGGAGCCTAGATGAGGTTATTTTAGCACCCTGTCCGATCACATCTTGAAAACCTCCAACGATGGGGACTCTACCTTATCCCTGGGGAGATTGTTCCAGTGAACAGTGGTTCTCACTGTAAACAATACTGCTTTCTTATATCAAAATAAACCTTGTTTCTGTATTTGAAGGCATACATTACCTTTCCTGGCAGAGGGGTTTGTGTGTGCACAGCAGTGTGAGGGTAAAAAAGGTGTTTTCCTCTGTTTACATAAAATCCTTTCACATTGTGGGAAGACAAACAGTAAGTGAGCCTTAAGTACTTGAATAAAGCCTGCGTCCTAGTTCTGATTCTTAAGTGTAGTGAATGCCTAACTATTGCTTAAAATAGGTGATTTGAGTAGTCACTACATTTTTGTTTCTAAGTTTGACTGTGTTTAAAAAATTCCAACTGCGAACTCAGTTTATGGCTGGTTTCTCGAATAGTGTGGCTTTTCTTAAACAAAAGAAGATTCATAGAAATTTAAATATTTTGTGGAAAAAGTCTAATCCCACTAAATATCTGACAGTTTTGAAAAATGGCCTAATTTCCCAGAAAAAAAAATGCAGAACATAAAACGTGCAGCCTTTTCTTTTTAATTGAAAGGTTATTGTCCTGTTTTTTCCTCATCTTTTCTTAAAGCTGAAACGTCACCCTCTTTTTTAATATTTCCTCACATGTTTCCTAGACTACTAGTCATTCAGACTGTTTCCAATGAACTGTTGCCATATCTTTCTTGACTGCAACACCAGACCTGGATTCAGTTTTAAAATTTGAACTGCATACTTATCGTTGGTTCATGACCTTCAGTAATCTCTAAGTTATTTCTGAAGAGCTCTTAACTAGTTGTCATGTTCTGTGTTCTGAGATCAGCTGTTAGTTGTGCCAAAATTGTCAAGGTTGTTTTGATTTCTGAAGTTGTCCTTCAACACTCTTTCTTTTCTTCCTAGTTTGGTATCATTTGAACATTTAAAAATCATTTTTCTACCCTGTAATTCAAATCCTGAATGAAAATACTATGTAATAAACTGGACATAGGATAGAGACTTGTTTAACCTCGCCAAGTATTTTTTCAATACTGACAGTGAACTGATAGGCAACGTCTGTGTAGGGTTTCCTAACTAATTTGTGCTCATCTAGCAGTAGTTGCAGGGAACTATGTTTCACTAATGCTTTACATGGAAATTATATGACAGTAAGAAAGAATTTATTAACTTAAAGGAAAATTGATATGATGACATTTGCTCTTGATGTATTGACACTGGTTGTAATATTATTTTCTTTAAATGATTGGGAATAATCTAATTGGCTATTTATTTGTTCTAGTGTCATTCTAGGAAGTGGAGTTAGGCTAAATCCAGTTTCCCAGTAGGCAAGGATTACACTTGCTTAAAGCCCAGCCAGTCACAACCAAGTCATTTTCAATTTGAGTGAAAGCATTTAATTAGGTTATGTCTCTTACTCAGTAGAATAAAATGATTGAATTAGCTAGATTTTTTTTTTGCAAACTTTTCAGTTGGTCTTTTAGTTACTAAAAAGTAAAATTACAAAAAGATGAGGAAAAGCAAACATTCATATCTCTCTGTAACTTTTTAAGGCTCATACCGAATGTGACTTTCTCTACTGTTATCCAACCTCTGCCTAAAAAAACTTTTTAATATTTCCTACTTTTATGTGTTAAGCAAAAGTTGTTGAATACTTTTAAGTATCTAGAAACCCATTACAAAAACACATAAAGCAAAGTTATAGGTTATCAGAGGAGAGAAAATTTTATTTTCCTGTTATAAAATATTAGAAACTTCTAGAAGGGAGGCTTCTTATTACCCTTAGTAAGGAGAGAGAAAGAAAAGTGCATTTTCACTGCCCAGAGAATCTGTGGGGTCTGGCTGTTGCAAATCTTTTCTTTCTATAGTAAGACAGAGGTACAAAAATGAAGAAGCAGAGACAGTAAGCAGGATTTGCTTTGAGTGACCACTGAGAAAAAAGACAGGAGATGTATTCCATGCACTTTGTATTTGTAAGGGTGAAAAAGTGATTCAAGGGCAAGTTCTGATTGCAGAAAAAGTGTAAAAGCAAATGCTGGGTTGGCATTGTGTAAAATTGCACAAGTATTAATGGTGTTATAAGCAAAAATTTTAAATGTGCTGGGTTTTTGTATTGGGCAAGAGATTCAGCTTTTTATGTAGCTTTTTTGTGCACTTCTTTATAAGGCTGTGATCTAATTTGTGAATTGAATGAGTCAGATGCCCACTTGTATGGGGATATATACAGGAGTAGATACACCCATATAGACATATATGTGTTCATTAAAGTGTATGTATATATATATGGGAATATATATGTCTACCAATACAAATAAATGAATGTCTGTGTATGTATGTCAATGGTGCCTAATATTTATAAAATATTTCATCTGATTTAAATTGTCATCACTGTATTAACTGCCTTGATTAACAGTGTTGCCAGGAAAAGAAGTGAATCGAAGAGAATGAAATTATTCTTAGAGACATACATGTGTGCATCCTTTTAGGTGTAGAAATCTTGTACTGGTTCTTCTCAGTTCTCTCCTCCAATAGTGTATCTTTCATCACCAGGGGAAGGAAGCTGTCTATATATGCTTAGGACTGATTGCTTGGGAGTATAAAGTTAAACATGTACTTGTAAAGAATGTTGTTTGCCTTGGAAGAAAATCAATAAATTTGCTGGGTGGTTTTTCTGTAATCAAATTTAAAGTTCCTCGACTTTCAGCCTGGTCCCTGTCCTAAAGGCTGGATATAATCTGGTGTTCATTAATCTTCAAAGCTAAATATTTGAGGTGTAGACTTGAGTCATGATATTTGGATTCAGGTGATTAACAGCTGCCAGTAAGGGGAAAGAAAACAATAATATCTGAGTAGCCTGCTACAGTCACAAAGGGAACATTCTGTTTACAGCAAACATGATTTTTTGTGGCATTCCCTCACAAAATCAAGAGTATTTCCCTGTTTGTAAAATAAGGTGTCTCTTTACAAGTGAGATGCTCTTCATTGGTAATGGTAGGAGTGTTCAGGTTACAATACTGTTCAATTAGTTGTGTTCACCCCACAGCTTGTCTTTCCTTACAAGGCTGATAATCAGTTTTATTGCTTTAATTACTCATTATTTTACCTTAGTTTACTCACTTATTACTTATTTCCTCATATAGCTCTTAAATGTGTTGATGTCACTTCAAACACAATGATATGACAATATTTTATATTTTTTCGTGTTAAATCCAGCATTACTTGCCATCCAAGTAAGCGTGAGCTTTGTGATAGAATCTCAATTAAATAAAATCAGTTTAAAAAATTTTCTTCCTCTAACTTCTGAAAATGCATTCAAAGCAGTCATTATAAATGTGTGCATTTTTCTGCATATCAGAGAAAAAGATCATAGTCCTAATTTGTGATGAATTGTAGTAGTGTACTTTCTGCTGAAGTTAATTGTGACCCTTCAGGTTTACACTGTTGTATCTTGCTGAAGAAACATTCTGAGTGTACTGATAAACGTAATGGCTAGTGCTAGTTTGTATGTTACCACTACAGTATTGGAGTGCTTTCTCTTTTGTGTTAAATGGTTAATACCTATCCTGTAGGAAGTGATATACACCTTAAATACATGTATCCTGAAGTTTCAGAGAACTTATATCAGTAAAAAGAGCACTCCAATGGGAAAGAAGGAATTTGTATTGCTATTTGCTTCAAATGGGTTAAAATAAAATTAGATGTTTTTCTATATTATTCAAAAGCATAATAAAAGTGGACATCTGAAAGTGGGCTTGCTCTAGAAGCACCCCTCAAGACCATTGAAAGTGCTACAGGTTTTTGTATAAATGTGTATATATATGTACACAGCTGTATGCCCACACACATTGAAATATAACCAGTGCTTTAAAGCCAGTACTTAGATACCAACATTTTGATCTTGATGTCAAGCAATTCTACCTTTGTGAGAGAAGATTGACAATGACAAATTAACCCATCTGGTGGTGCTTTTCTGATACAGATGCATGACCATTCTCTCCTTAGTGCACACCCTTACAGAAAGCTTGCTTAGTCCTACGTTGTAGGACAGTGGAGCAGGAAGAGAGGCGTGAGACCTTTAGAGGAAACAATGAAAACATCATTGCTACAGTGTTAGAAATATATATCCTCTCACCCTCTAACGGTGTGAGGGGCTCTGTGCTCACCTTTCAGACCCTGGCAGCAAAGCTGGATGTTCGCAGGCTATGGTTGCTTTCCTGCGTGAATAAATGAAGCAGTGCACCAGGATGTCTGAGAACACTGGACCACAGGGTAGAGCTGAAATGGTGTTAGTAGTCACGCACTGCTTTTAGCTTTTGACTTGGCCTTCCTGCCCTGCGGTGGTTCATGGGCACAGTTTGGTATTTAGGGAGAAATTTTCCTAACAGGCGGTTTGCAAGCAGCCACTGGATAAGGATAAGAGAGTTGACTAGGGAACCTCTGGTTGCAGTGCTTGCAAACGTTTCTGGATACATTTAAATAACTTGTTTGAGAAAGCATGTAAGTATGTAGTGGTTTAACCCGGGCTGAGTGCCAGGGGCCCACTACAGCCACCTTTTCACTCCCCCCTGCCCAGCTATAGAGGAGAGAGAATATAACGAGAGGTTTCGCTATTTATGATAACAACTACAGCAGATTCTTTCTTAATCACTGTCACAGGCAAAACAAGACTCTATGTGGGAATAATAATCAAATTTATTACTAACAAGATCAGAGCTAAGAGTGAGACACTAAAAGACACCTTTTACCCCCCACCCCCTCCTTCTTACATCTAACCTATTCTCCCGCAGCGGTCAAGGGAAAAAGGCGAGGTGGGGGGGGGATGTTGCTGTGGTCAGCTGCTGTTCTCAGCCGCTGCTTGGG